>JAODAL010045544.1:0-31839 GCA_025379985.1 Phyllomedusa bahiana
ATACTGTTTTGCCAATCCAGAATGCCATTGTGCCTGTCTGCCTCATAATGCTGCCGTGGCCTCCACCTGTGTGTTTGTGCCCTCTGTGCCCTAATACTGTTTTTCCGCCTCATAATGTAAATTGTGCCACGTCTGACCTCATACTGCTGCCCCCGGGACTCCACACTGTATCATTGTGCCCTCTGTGGCCTAAACTGTTTTCCCGCCTCCATAATGTCTTTGTGCCCTGTCTGACCCATATGCTCCCGCCGGGGACTCCACACTGTTATTTGTGCATTGTGGCCTAAAATTTTTGCCGCCTATAATGTCTTGTGCCCTGTCGCCCTCATATGCTGGCCGGCCCCTCCACTTATCATTGTGCCACTCTTGGCCTAATACTGTTTTGCCGCCTCCAAAAATTGTAATTGTGCCACCCCCTGATCTGTGCTGTGGCTGCCGCCGTCACCTCCACACTCTATCCCAAATGTGCCCCCTGAGCTTCGCTTGTTTTTTTCCAGTTTTCGCTAGCTGACTTTATAGGCAAATTTCCCCCGTTGGTTTTTTGGTCAGTTTTCCCCTCTTAAATGCCCAGGGTTTTTATAGTGAGCTTTTCAAAGAGCGGCGGCTTTTTGTGCGTGTATATAAAACCAAATTGTATGAAGACCAACCAAGCCCCCTCTCATATTTAAGCTGGCCAACGTTTACAGCCCCCTGCAGGTTTGGGGCACCCTGGAATAGTTTTTTTTTAACGTGTTTTTGTGCCGAAGTAATTCGGCCCGAAAGTTTTTGTCGGAAAATTTCGGCGAAGTGACCAAACCCGAATTTTGGAAAAATTTCGGCCATTTGACATGCACTTGGGTTTGCCCTTCACCCCCTTAAACTGCTGGGTTGTGTGTCTTCTCATTGTTTGAGGGATTTTTACAATGAAGGCGGTCTCGTGTGAGATGTAGCCAAAGGCCATCCACTTGTTTGCCTTTCTATGACTTTTCCATTCTCTCTATATCTTAGCTGCAACCTGCTGATGACACTCTCTGACACTCTAAGCTCAGTGGCTACTTCCATTTGAGAGTTGTTTGAAGCCTCCAAGGAGAGGACTGTTGATTAATTGTAAGGTGTTGTCTTAGTCTCATGATGTCAAAATGTGAACAACATTATGAGGACAATTGTTTAAATCCAAATTCAAATTGATCCCCTAAATTTATTGGTCAATTCAAGAATCTAAATTTTGCCATTAAGCTCCTTGTTAGAGATCAGCAAGTTGTGCAAAAAGTACTGAAACGCTGAACAGTTGGATATGTGCGTTATAAAGTTAATAGATGGTCTCATTAAGTTCATTTAAAAAAAAATTCAAGAAATGTTATGTTCATCCTGAAATTTCAACCAAAAGCCAAATATCCCCTATAATCTTCCAGACCACCATAGATAATAGATATCACTACTGGGTATATACGTTTAAGCTACATAGACCACCAAGAATATTAACCTAATGCTACTACTTATCCCTTAAATCAATATTTAAGCTAATGTTGTAGAAAGTTGACTGATGTAGTATATTAGGGCAACATTTTCCCATCATTTTGTCATAGACACAAACTCTATTGCAGACCCTGCTTTCTAAATCATACGTTTCAGTGTGACGCAAAATACACATCCTATGTATGAGTAATAAAATGTTTGTTTTATTCACATCTTGGTTTTCTCAGGGCAGTCAAAGCCTAATTTTATCACTGTGACTGTATTTTTATAATTGGACGCTTGTTATGAGATTGTTGGTCTTGCAAAGAAATCTTAATCTTTGGTGAACTTTGTGTTCAGATCAACCTCATTTACCCTACCCCAAAGGTGCAGGTGTTTGGCTGATAACCAAAATACCTTAGAACACTTTTACAATGTACTGGAGAAACTTCATATTCCTAAGCAATGTGTAGACAGGGTATGTTTTCTTTATTTGTTGTTTTAGAACAGCTGTGAAAAAATGATCCATGCTTGCATGTTACTTTTATTGTCTTAGTGCATTGTTTAATCTGAAAGGAGGTAAAGCTGGTGAGCCAGAAAGTAACCTTTGTTTCCGTGTATTTCACAAGTAAGGAGCAGCTGTGTTCTTCACAGTCCACTTCAGAGCTGTAGCATCCCACAGCTTCTGAATTAAAAGCCACATCCACATCCAAGCAAGTAAAATCCTGGTGGGGTCTGTCTTCCTTTCAACATTGTTGCAAGAAAACATTTATAATCCCGTGGGCACTAGGCATGTTCTCTTCACAGAAATTATATTTTGTTTTCATTCACATTAAGCCTAAAAAAAGCCCCTGTAAAAACACAAAAAGCCTTTGTTGTGGTACAATAGGCACTTTTATCAGTAGTCTTCATGCAATGAGTCATTATGGTCTCCTCTACAGTGACACAAAGTCCAGTAAAGAGATGTAAACTTACAGAAACACAGCTATACTCACTGCACAAAAGCAGGACAAATAAAACTATTCCCGGTAGGAGGCAATAAAAGCCCCACTGCTACATGGGAGAAGCTGCACAGGTGCAGAGTACAGATGAACAGTCGCTCACACACCTACTATTCATGAGGGGGGCAACTGCGTAGTACATACTGTAACTGCACATTGGATAAAAACTATTTCACACTAGTATGCAGAAAAAATAACATAGTACCATACAGGGGATATTGCTCAAGTGCAAAATAGATAAGGTTCATGTAAGGTGCAAGTTACGTGTGGTGCACCATGCTGGCTTACAACCAATTGATGATGCTCATACTATTCGATGAGCAGGTTGCCCACCATATTTAAAGTGTCCAACACAAAATACTCACACCACTTGTTACCCAATATCATAGGGCAAAACATGTACAGTGCCACAAAGTCCAATGCTTCACAGATGTAGGCACTCCATGCACTGCTGTACAGGTATAATTATGGCCCTAGCAGCCTTGAGCTAGAATTATGGCCCTCTCCAAGATGACAACTATCAGCAATAAGTGAAGTCTAGACATTCAATATTATTTTGATGTACACTTTGCCACGTGTCCTATTCTCTTGTCCTTCATTTCCCAACTCTATCCATATTCTACAGCCCTTCTATCTGTCTTATATTTATTCAGACCGACCAATGACTGCAATAATTCTCTTTGTAAATACAAAAATGTTGTTAGTACATGAGGTTTAATTCACATTTCCATTTTTCATGTGCATGACAGCTTTTTTAACACACTGCATGTTCTAACATGCATACTGACACAATTTTAGCCCATAGTACTCAATGAGTTGAATTAAAAATTGCATATTCCATTTCTGTATGGATTACTTCACTATGTATGTTTCATTTTTTTTATTTCCATATTTCAGCATTATTAACATAACAGCAAGCAATTTAAGCCGCCAACAGAAAACAGAACAAATTTGGGTGAAAAACACAGATCTTATATCAAAATGGACAGCATGATGGCACAGTGCTTATCACTGTTGTCTCACGGTGCATGGGTCCTGGGTTCAATTCCCACTGAGGACAACATCTCACTTGAGTTTGTATTATGAGAATTTAGGTACAGTGCCATCAAATCTAACAGTGCTATAGAAAATTTAGAACAAAAAGTGATACAATGCTGAAGCAAAATGTTTGATCCATGTTTTAGTATGGAAGTGTAAATGGGGCCATAATTTTCAAATGACAGGGATACATTTAAAGTGGACCAACCTAATGTAGAAATGTGATGGATGAACAGCTTCACGTCTAGTGCAGGGCAATATGGCAACGAGCATTAAAAAGTAAAAACGCCTGCAACACCTCTTAGAGTGAAGTATTAAAATGACTTTTATTCAAAATGTAATAAAATCCCAAAATACAGGAAATGCAATAATTTAACTGACAGCGTAAAAAGCAAGGTATGTCTGGAGAAGACAAGCTAGCCTACACATTTTGAAAAAAGTTCTTACTCATGGCTTACTTATGAAACCGGAAATAATTCATTAAAAAGCGATGTAAAGGATACACCCCTTCAGATAAAAAATTAATTAACAAATACATACAAATAAATAAAAATACAAAAATGTTATCCGAATATGGTGAACTATTCATTGGTAGCATATTACAACGACATGTATGCCTTCCGATGAGTCCAAATGCCACAAAATAAAAAATACCTTGCTGTTTGGTGCACCCATAAAATATCATTGGTAGCTCTGAGTTGTTGTATTCACGCTCCTGCAACTTCCTAGCTGCAGGGTCCACTTCATGAAATGATCATTGCGTGTGTAGTCACACCAGACTTTATCTCATCCCCTTTGTCTCACACCATGTTTCCTCTAATCCTGCTGCTGACTCTTTAAGGTGCATGCATGCTCCATCTCTGTGAATCAAAGGATCAGTGTGCCTCGGCCAGCCTCCCTGAACCAGTCACCTGTGAATATTTAAAGAAACACCTTTCCCCAGCTTTCTGCCAGATTGTTAGTGCTACTTACTGATTTTACCTGTGCTTGGCTCCTATTTTGACTTGGTTTTGACCTCGGCTTATATTTCCTTTTCTACGCGTGAGCTCTGTTTGTCCTGATCTTGTGCCTGTGACCTGACTCTGTTTGCTGCCTGCCCTGACCTTCTTGCCTGTAACCTGACCAAACTTCTGCCTAACTTTTTGGTAGCATATGGCTTAAAAATAAAAATAGAGACTTCGGCGCTCCCGAGGAATGCGATATAAAAACACTCTATTTTAAAAAGTGTTTTATTGTTAAAAATAAAGGGATATCTCCCACTATAAAAGCAATAAAACCACAGACTTTACTACTTTGTTTGGTAGCATACCCGCATGCCAGCTGCCACTGCGTCGTCAGGGGTAGTAACCTTTGCGTTACATTGCAGCGGAATCCAAACCCTATGCTGGGGTTGAGGGTGAAGACCAGGAGCTCCTTAGACTCTGCTTGCCGGTAAAGCCCTACTCCAATCTCGCGGTTGGCATGAAGGATCCGCTTCTGCGTCATTACAGTACAATGGTCACGGATCCCGCTGATGTGCCTTTGTCTTGGATCCAGTACCTTGCTGCTGAAGTAGCCCATTAAGGTACCGGCCTGGAGCAACTAATTCAAATACTACAGACCCTTATATCCCAACTGCCAGTGGTGATTCCAGCTCCTGTGGCTTCAACACCTCCATTTGCTATATGCAGTACCAGTCTGCATTTACCGCTCCCTCCTCTTTATGATGGTAACCCAAAGACCTGCCTTGGGTTCCTTAATCATTGCACCATACACTTTGAGGTCCTGTCACACCGGTTTGTCTCTGACAAAGTGAAAATTGCCTTAATCATCTCACTCCTCTTCGGGGTAATCTTATCCTGGGCCACTTCCCTCTGGGAACAAGGGATCCTGTAATGTTGAACCTGCCGACCTTCTTAGCCAGTTTCTGCAAGGTTTTTGAGGAACCCAGGCGTGTCTCCTCTCTCACTTCTGCTTGCCTCCACCTGCACCTAGGAATAACAAAGCCCTTGTCGCTACCTTCTGGGAGAGTCTGGCTGGATGAATTAAAGATGAGTTGGCTGGGCGAGATCTTCTGTCTTATCTGGATGATCTCATCACCCTGGCTACCCATATAAACATCAAGTTTGTGGAAAGATAATGTGAGGTTTCACAGCAATATGACTCTTCTCGTCCACTTGGAACTCAATGCTTGGCTACAGTCTTCCAAAGGCCCCAGCGACCTCTGCCAATCACTTTATCTGAGAAACCAATGCAAGCATTGAAGCTTTTGAAGAAAGAATAATCTCACAGACACAATCTCTGTCTGTGCCTTTACTACAGAGGCAAGGAGCACTCACTTAAGAATTTGCTGGTTATGCTAGGAGAACTCCAGCACCTACAGTTCGTGGAAAAAGCGACCCTAGGCGAAACCGACTTCTCAGAGTCTTACTATGCCGGTGTCTGTGGTGTCACCTTCTGGTGTCAGTTTCAAAGTACCAGCTTTTGTGGACTCAGGCTCCATGGGAAATTTTAGTAATTCATCCCTGGTTACCAAATATCTCCTGCTGGTACTCCACCTTCAGAAACCTTTGTCCATCTCTTCCATTAACAGAGAAGTATTGGCCGTCTTCATCCTTTATCGCATGGATCCTTTGACTCTGCACATCAAAGCCCACCCATTGGCAGAGATTGGTCTTCTTTATGCTCCCAAATTCTGCGTGTCCTCTTCTCCTGGGTTTGCCATGGCTAATTATGCATGCCCCTATGATTAAATGGAATTGTGGTAAGGTGATCCATTTGAGCAATTTGTGCTTATCCACCTGTCTACACCTCAACCCTGCAAGACTAAATCCTCGCCTTCTACAGTGTCCACTGGTTCAGCCTTGCCCGGTCTACCTCATCCTAAGAAGACTTTGCTGATGTGTTCAGCAAGATGGAAGCCAAGACTCTACTTCCTCACAGGGCCTGTAATTCCCCCATTGACTTTCTTCCAGGTTCCAGACCCCGACAAGGCAGGGTGTACCTCTTGTCTTTATACGAAACCAAAGACATGTCTGCGTATCTTCAAGAAAACTTGCAGAAGGACTTCATCTGCAAGTCCTCCTCACCCACATGGGTAAGCTTCTTCTTCGTGAAGAAGAAGGCTAGCACTCTTCATCCCTGTATCGACTACAGTGGGTTAAATTAAATCACCATCAAAAACAGATACCCAGAGTTGTTTGATCGACTTTATGCGGCTAAAATATTCACCAAGTTGGATCTCTGGGGAGCATACATTCTAATCTTCATCCGCAAGGGGGAGGAATGGAAGATGGCATTTAATATCTGTGATGGACATTTTGAATACCTAGTCATACCATTTGGCCTCTGTAATGCTTCATCCATATTCTAGGAATTTATAAACAACATATTCTGGGATCTGCTCTATACCTACATGGTGGTCTATTTAGATGACATCCTGGGGTTCTCCCCTGATCTAGAAACATATTAGAGTAATTTCTGCCTGGTCTTCTCTCGATTACAAAAGAGCTGACTATGTGCTAAGCTGGAGAAATACCTATTCAAGCATACCAGCCTTCACTTTTTGAAGTATATAGCTTCTGAGCAAGGTTTGAAAAGCAGTTGGCAGTTCTCAATTAGCCTCGACCAGTCGGTCTATGTTCTATACAATGTTTTCTCAGTTTTGCCAATTTATATCTCTAGTTTATTCTCCATTTCTCTATACAGGTGTCCCCAATTATTGCGCTTACTGAAAAGGGCAGTAATCCAAAAATTTGGACCTCTGAGGCTAAATATGCATTTTCTCACATGAAACAGACATTCGCTTCTGCGTTCATGCTTCATCGTCCGAGAAAAGGCATTCTTTTTCGAGGTTTATGCCTCTTCTGTAGGGGCTGGAGCAATTTTGTCCCACATAAATGATAATAGCAAGTTCATTTCTTGTGGCTTCTTCTCCAAAACCTTTTCCCCTGAGGATAAAAACTATACTACTGGAGACCAAGAATTACTGGCCATAAAGTTGGCACTGGAGGAATGGCGTAATCTCCTGGATAGAGAACACCATCCTGTCACCATCAATACTGACCACAAGATCCTACTTTATCTACATTTATGGTAAGCCCGCTGGTCTTTATCTTCTCATGCTATATTTTTTCTTTACATTTGAAGCCTGCTGGGAACAATGTTATGTCTTGTCTCGATCCTCTGACATGATGTATCAAGTTTGCAAGCCACAGCTTATTATGGACCCCAAGTGTCTTGTAACTGCAGCACCCATTTATAGATGACCCCCGGGGAAGACCTTTGTTCCTCTCACCCTAAGGAAACAAGTCCTCTCCTAGGGCCATACTTCTAAATTAACTAGTCACTTCAGCACCCATAAGTCGTTCCGTTTAGTCTGGTGGCCCAACCTGTCCCAAGATGTTAAGGACTTTGGGGGACATGTATGATCGGGACTTGTGCCTGTTTTCTGGCGAAAACAGCGACTCACCAATCCGAATCCCCTGTGAGACGCAGGGATGCGATGTTAGGCGCAGCCTTCGACACGTTCGGATGCGCCTAACATGAAGGGGAAGCAAAGGAAAACACGGCATCCAGCGTTTCTGCTTCCGTATCAAAGTTAAAAAGTTCCAACCTTTATTCCAAATGAATTAAAATCCAAACATGTTAAACAATGATTCACCGCATCAGAGCCGGCGCATTTCGGAGTGAAAAAACCTCCTTATTCATGGCATAACAAACACACACTAACAAAGCTCTTTTATATACAAAAAGTATCATGTGATCATGTCAGGTGATACCATCACGTGTCGTAAGGCCTGATAGCACAACACGATATATACAATGTTAAAAGCAAATGTATTGCATAAAAACAATGGCGCGATCTCATTGAAAACAGTTTAGTACTGACACATTATGTCATGTCTTTTATTAAGACCATCAGGATACCGTGTATTTAATTTAAACATCCACCATGCAAGGAGCTTATCTCTGTGATCTCCGCCCCTTGTGGGTCTGGTAACCCGTTCTATGCCTTGGAATTGAAAATTGGTGACATCACCCGCATGTGATTCATGGAAGTGTTTGGATGCCATAGATGCTCCTACACATAAACCACAAAATGTGTATTGCAGTTTATATAGGATGTCATGTTAAAAGACTTATAGTTTGGTCACATTCACTACCACCTATAGTCCACAATTTAGAGAAATTTGTAACATAATAAAAAGATATCTTCCTCTTTTGATGGCTCAGGAGAATATGCGGAGTATTGTGTCCGAAAACAACATACGTTTTGTACCTAGGAGAGGACAAACACTACGTTCTATTATATCACCTAGTTTGTTTGTGTCTGATACGAACAGACACAATAAATCTTGGTTATCTATTAAAGGTATGTATAAATGTGGACACACGCTGCACAGCTTGTAAACATGTAATAGGCTCAAAAACATTTACATCTAGTGTTACAAAGGAGTCTTTTAACATGACATCCTATATAAACTGCAATACACATTTTGTGGTTTATCTTATCACCTGCAAGGCATGTCATATACAGTATGTAAGGTGCACAAGTACAGCGTTAACAGTGCGCATTCGCAGGCATTTGTCGGATGCACAGAGGCCCTTATGTGTAGGAGCATCTATGGCATCCAAACACTTCCATGAATCACATGCGGGTGATGTCACCAATTTTCAATTTCAAGGCATAGAACGGGTTACCAGACCAACTAGGGGCGGAGATCACAGAGGTAAGCTCCTTGCAAGAGAGGCATGGTGGATGTTTAAATTAAATACACGATATCCTGATGGTCTTAATAAAAGACATGACTTAATGTGTCAGTACTAAACTGTTTTCAGTGAGATCGCGCCATTGTTTTTATGCAATACATCTGCTTTTAACATTGTATATATCGTGTTGTGCTATCAGGCCTTACGACATGTGATGTTATCACCTGACATGATCACATGATACTTTTTGTATATAAAAGAGCTTTGTTAGTGTGTGTTTGTTATGCCGTGAATAAGGAGGTTTTTTTCACTCCGAAACGCGTCAGCTCAGATGCGGTGAATCATTGTTTAACATGTTTGGATTTGAATTCATTTGGAATAAAGGTTGGAACTTTTTAACTTTGATACGGAAGCAGAAACGCTGGATGCCGTGTTTTCCTTTGCATTCACTTATCAGGGATCTCTTACCTATCTCTTACCTATCTGGGCGTTGCTGGCGACAAACGCGTTGTTAGGGATTTGATTGATTTATGTTTCTAGAAGGTTTAAGCTCTTTTTCAGATGATATTTTACACCTAATAAAAACGATCTATTTATTCATACTCCATGCCGCACGGAGCTGAGAGCCGCGATTTCATTGCCCCGATCTGGCCATAGACTACAATGGGACAAAGTAGCTTGCGCTCTGATTGGCCGGGATAGCCAAGCCCCCGCTAGCTCAACCGATCAGCTCTTTTCTGGCTTTTTTACTGTATTTTGAACTGTCCCGCCTTTGCATGTGATTGGTCAATACTTCTCCATAGCTTAGAATGGGTCCCTGTCGCTTTTAACTTAGCCAATCACAAACAGAGCATGCTCTGCATTTCTTTTCCCCATAGAACTCTATGAGATAAGTAGCTCACCCGCTGATTGGCTAAGCTGGACGAGCCCCTCTTCCCCCCAACCAATCACAGTACTAGAATATTTCCCATAGACAGTAATAACTTTTAGGGCACCCTTCTATCGTGCCCTTCCTGCTCCACTCAAAATAGACGCACTACATATGATTGGTGAAGTCATATCTGTCGCCCGGGCTTAACCAATCAGCTCTTTTCTGCCTTTTTTACTGTATTTTGAACTGTTCCTACTTTTCATTTAATTGGTCCATACTTCTCCATAGGTTATAATGGTTCCCTGTCGATCCTATTCTGATTGGCTTTTTTTTGCCTTCCATTTAGAAGAGATTTGAGAATTTGAATTACTGTATTTCGCGGAAATTCTCTATATCGCAATTCCTGATGTAGCGCCGGTCTCGGCGACAAACGCGTTGTTAGGGATTTGATTGATGTATGTTTATAGAAGGTTTAAGCTCTTTTTCAGATAATGTTTTACACTTAATAAAAACGATTTTTTTAATCATACTCCTTGCCGCACGGCGCTGAGAGCCGAGATTTCATTGCCCCGATCTCTCCATTGACTACAATGGGACAAAGTAGATTGCACTCTGATTGGCCGGGATAGCCAAGCCCCCGCTAGCTCAGCCAATCAGCTCTTTTCTGACTTTTTTCCTGTATTTTGAACTGTCCCGCCTTTGCATGTGATTGATCCATACTTCTCCATAGCTTATAATGGTTCGCTGTCGCTCCTATTCTGATTGGCTGGTTTATGCCGACCAATGAGAAGCGCTTACAGAATTTGAATTACTGTATTTCCCGGCAATTTCGAATATCCCAATTCACGATGTTGCGCTGGTCTCGGTGACAAACGCGTTGTTAGTGATTTTATTTCTGTATGTTTATAGAAGGTTTTAGCTCTTTTACAAAGAATGTTTTACATTTAATAAAAACGATTTATTTACCAATTCTCCATGCCTCTTGGCGCTGAGATTTCAGTGCCCCGATCTGTCCATAGAATACAATGTGACAAAGTAGCTCGTGCTCTGATTGGTCGGGATAGCCAAGCCCCCGCTAGTTCAACCAAAACCCCGCCTTTTCTGAATTTTTAAATGTATTTTGAAATGTCCCCCCCTTTGGGGATTTGATTGGTTCAATTCTTTCCATAGGTTTAAAAATTAGAGATGGGGAAATTTTTTTAAACAAAGTGGAATCCGGTTTTGAAATTTTAGGAAAAATTTTTTTCTGCCCAAGTTCCAAAATTTTTTTGGGGGGGCTTGCCAGTAACGAAGGGGTGCTTTTTGATTGATAAAATGGTGCGGAATGGCGTTACAATTTGGGGCAAAGGGAAATCTGGGAGGAAGAAGGGAAAAGCCCTTCATGAAATGTTTCAGAAATTAAGCCCAAACAAGACCCCGGGGGATTCTGGCGTACCCGACTATTAACGTCAGGGGGCGAAGGGGGGGAGCTCATAAAGCTCTCACTGTATGAAATTTGGGAAGGGTCTGCTGCGGTTCTTATGAAGCTTTATACAAAAGAACTTTATTTTTATAAGCGGGTTTTTGGGGGGGGGGGCTCCTTGTCTCATGGGCTCTTTTTCTTAATTTTTCTATTTCTGATTTTGGGGGGATATTGGATTGAAGTCCAGTGTGCGTCCCGTGCAGCTGCATTACATTTAATTTTTGCTCACCCCCACATTGAATATCCCAAAGGGGGGGTCTAAACCCTTTTTCCCGTTTATTATTTAAAGAACAGGTTTAATTTTTTTCAATAAAAAAAACCATTCCCTTTTTGGCTGCCCCCTTCTTTTGCGCAATTTTTCATCCAAAGGGGGTTTAAATTTTTTTGTTGTTTTGCTGCTGTGGTGATAAAAGAAAACCCTTTATTTCCCTCCCAAAAAAAAAATTTTTTTTCCTGTAGAATATTTCACAAGGGAAGGTTAATTTCAAGTTTTTTTCCCCTTTTTTGTGAGCGAAAATTCAAAGCCATTTTAACAAACTTTCAAAGCTGTAGTTTTTTGGGGTTTTTCAATTCTTTTGGCGAATTTACATCCAGGGGTTGATTTCTTGTTTCTGTTTCTGTGGGGACTAAAATAAAAACCCTCTTTCACCGGCAAAAAAAACATTTTTCCCGTAGCATAAATTCCCAAACAAAGGTTAATTCAAGTTTTTTCCCCTTGTTGTGGGAGCGTAAAAAACAGCCATTGTAAACGTTACAAAGCTCGTAGTTTTTTTTTTTTCTCAATTTTTTTTGCGCAAAATTTTCATCCAAAGGGGGTTTAAATTTAAACGTTTTCTGCTGCTGTGGGGATAAACTAAAGTCTTTTTCCACCGGCAAAAAAAAACTTTGTGTTGAGCGGTTTTTTTTTCGAAAAGTTGAAATTTGGCACGGTTTTTATGTTATCGGGTTTTTTCGATCGCGATAAATTTTGGGTGAAAATCTGGGGCATTTAAATTTTTTAAATCGCCCATTTTTCGCGCTTCCTGTCCCTTTTGGTGGGCCAGCCAAAACCCGCTTTTGGAAATAAGCAAGGGGGAGCTGTGTTTGCGACGTCTGGACTGGGATGTTTAGGGGGCGAAATTTGGTGGGGAAAAAACACAAAGACCCCCTTCGGGTTTTTAAAAAAAAAAAAGCCCCTTTTTGTTTTCAGCATCCCTGTGTGTTAAATTCTCATAAGTAGGCGTTGCCCGGCTCCGTAAAGTCCCGCGAAAATTGGTTTTAATTTTTTCACAAAAGGCAGCTAAGATGGCGAATTTCTCAAAAAAATTTATTCGGGTCCATTTCGCCGAAAATTTTTCCCACAAAAAATTCCCCTTTCGTTTTCCGAATTTTCGGGGCCAAAATCGCGTTAAAAAGGGCTTTTTCCAGGGTGCACAGAGGGAGGGGGCTGTGAACGTTTGGCCAAAGGGTTAAATTTTGCAAGGGAGCTTGGTTTGGTCTTCATACAATGTTTTTGTTTTATATGAAAAACCACATGACTGGGCCCCCGCTATTTGAATCGTTTTACTATAAAAAGCCCTGGGCACTTATGGGGGGCAAAACTGGAAAAAAAAATGAAAGGGCAGGAGTTTTGCCTGAAAAGTCATGGGAGCAAAAACTGGAAAAAAAAAAACTGGAGAGCCCCCCCCCCCAGGGGGCAAAAATTTTGACGGGGGTGGAAAGGTTTACGGCGGCAGCCCCAGCGACTGGAGGGTTTAGACAGTGGCAAAATGACATTCTGGAAGTGGCCAAAACCCGTACCAAAGGCCCCAGGTGGACAATGAAAAGGGGGGAGGTTACGGTGGCGCCAGCATGCGGTTTTAGGCAGTGGACCATGACAAAAAACTGGGTGGGGAAAAAAGGAGTAGGGCCCCAAAAAGTGGTACAAAAGGGAAAAGTTTTGGGGGGGCACGGCAGGGGCAAACCCGCGGAAAATAAGGTCCCAAAAGTGGCCCAAAGGGCCCCCAGTGTTGGGGGGCACGGCAGCAGGGCCCCCTCAGCGCATTAAAGGAAGAAAAGTGGGACAATGACAAATTTTTTAAAGGGGAAAAACAGGGGTAGGGGCCCAGTGGGGGGAAAGGGGGGGGCAGCAGCCCCGGGAGAGATGGGTCCCAAAAGTGGCACAATGAACACGGGGTGGAGGGCACAACAGGAGTCCCCCAGCGGAGCCTGAGGTCAGAGAGTGGGCACAATGACATTTGCAGGGGGCAAAATAGTATTTTGGCCACAAGCGGAAAAAATGGGGCTGAAAAAGGGGGGTCAAAAGGGGGGAGCACTGAGGGCAAAAACAGGGGCACAATGCCCGAAAAGGGGGAAAGGGTGAAAACGGACAAAAAATGAGGGCAGAAAAAGTGGCACAATGACTTTTGGGGGTGGCAAAAAAATTTTCCCGGGGCAAAAGTGGCACAATCACATTTTGGATTCCCGGCAACAGCAAACAGCAACGCAGAAAGAAACAATTGAGTGGCACAATGACAGATGTTGGGTGGGGTGGGAAATAACCCGTCCCCGGTAAAGACGGGTGGTGGAGATGAGAAAATATCAACCCGATTGTGTGGGATCAGGCGGGCCCGGCGGGGATCAGAATAAATGGCTGAGGGAGGTAGTCTTGAACCCAGACCCGACGCCCCCAAGGATTGGTCTTTGTGGAAATTTTCCGGCCGACCACCCCTGATTATTTTTGAAAAAAGGTCAGTCGGGTTAAATTTCCCGTGGGGGCCAAACGGGTTTTTCCTTGGGGGAACGATGGCCCCCGCCGCATGAAAAACCCCCCTCTGATGCCACACTATGGCCCCGGGGCAGGACAGCTTCCCCCCCCACTGCCCAAATCCCGGGAAGTTCGGGCCAAAACATCCGTTTGGGCTGCCCCGTAGTTTCCAAAAGGGGTCTTTTAACCCGGGGTGGGAGAGTGCTGTCCCAAATAGGCCACAACCTTTTTTGGTTAGGGAATGGGTCCATGTTGTGCCCGGCCGCTGGTGATGCCCCATCAAATTGGGGGGATGAAGGAAGCTGTCAAAAAAATGGGTCCCAACTTAGGGTTTCTGTGGAAAGGGGGCGGGGTAATGCTAAACCCCCCCCCACCTTCCCCCCGGGGGCCGCGGCGTAGTACGTGGGCGCTGAGGGAAACCCCCCCTCAGAAAACCCGTAGAGGGGGGGAAAGTGCCGCAATAGCGGGGCGCCAACTGATTACGGAAAGGGTTTCCCCATAGTATTTGGTTTTTTCTTCCCTTCAAAAGCTGGGAAAAAAGGCTCCCATTTTGGAACCGGGGAGCGAGGGGGCCAATTTTGGGGGGGGAGCCAGAAGTATCCCCTTCCGCGGAAAAGATGGGCTATTCGGCTATACCTTGAGGAAATAAGCAAAAGCTGCGGACATCTGCCAATGGGGATGGAAGGGGTCCCGGGGCCCCCCTTTCCCTGTATAAAGCCCCGGGCTTTGGGGGTCATCTTTCCTCTCTTTAAAATTCCCTCCAAATTTCCCCCTCCTCCAGCTGCCCCCTGCTCCCCCCTCTCTTGTCACCTGGGTAGAAAAAACCACTAATTTTACCCGACAATGTTTGGCCCCCTTTTTCCCCCTCCCCCAAAATTCCGTCCCCAAACCGGGGCTCATGTGGCCCGAGATGTAGTCCCCCAAACTCCCGTCCCCCGCCCCCGGGGAAATTTTTTTAGCCTCTGTTCCAGGACATGAAGCAAATGGAATTTACGTTATTCATTTCCCCTAGCCCGGGCGACTGACAAAAACGAGGCCTCCCCGAATGGCCTCAACAAACGGCAGGTGTCCCTCATGAGCTGCCAACCCGGCTGACATCAAAATTTTTCCCAGGGGGGTACTTCTGTTGCCCGGATCATCCAAAAAATCGGGTTTAAAGGGGCCCTTTTTCTGTTTCATACGTTCCGGGGGCCCCAAAAGTGGGGGCTGGAATTCCAGGGTGGGAAAAAACGGGATATCAAAGCGGGGTTGGGGGGAGGGCCCTTTTTGCCGCTGCAAATCGAGGAGGGGGTTTTTTTTCCCGGGCTTTTGTACGAAAAGGATAAAAGGATGCACCCGTTTCCAGGCCATTTTCAGAATGTTCCCCGAAGGGTGGGGGAGGGAATTAGGAACCTTTTTTCAACCAGATTTAACCGTTGGCCCCAAAGGGAGGGGGCATTTGGCCATCCCTCCCCGGGCGCGCCGGACACCTGTTCCCCCCCCTTTGTCCTTTACCATGGTTCCCGATTTGCCCGTTGGGGCGGAGAAAAACCACACATCCCATTTCATTTCTGCATGACGCGGGGAGTTCCTCCCCCTGGTGTTTTTGTTTGCCGAGGCAAGCCCAGGAAAAAACTGGGAAAACCGCTTGCCCAAACACTTGGTATGATGGAGGGAGTACTTGTGGGGCTAGATTTGGGGGGGGTGGTGGAGGAGGAGGAGGCCGGGACCCTTGGGCAGGGGCAGCCCGTTTGACAACGTGGAGGAGAAACGGCGGTTTCCCGTCCAATTGTTGGTTTTTCCTGGGGGAGGAAAACAATTCACCCCTGGGCCGAAAAAGGAAAATGTACTGAACCCTGACCGGGAGTTCAGCCCACAAAGTCCGCCCCCTGCCGTGACCTTGGAACCCAAAAACCGAAAGCTCAAGGACTGACCCATTTTTTTTACATATTTATGAAAATTTTCTGGTACTTGCCCTTTTTTGGAAAAAAAAATTACCGGGGTTGGAACTCTCCCAAAAAAACTCGGCTCGGCACCCAAACCATTAGTTCTCTGAATGGTGCCCAAATCCAACCCTTTGGAAAGGGGGGACTTTCAGTACCAACAACTTGGCAAGGACGGTCAGCTGCTGACCTTTTGGGTGGTTTTTGGCGCATATGTTTTTTTTTACAATCGCCTTTCTGGAAAAACTGCTTCCCCCATGAGTAGGAGGAAACAGGAGATCTGGGGCCCCGGGGGGAAAGGGTGTCAAAAAAAAAACAAACCGCCTTCGCAGGGGGTGGTGGGGCCTTTACTGGCTGAAAATTTGGGATGCGGCCCTGGCCCCTGCTGTTGGGTGCAAACGGCAGGATGGACCACCAC
Organism: Phyllomedusa bahiana; assembly: GCA_025379985.1. Lineage (NCBI taxonomy): Eukaryota > Metazoa > Chordata > Amphibia > Anura > Hylidae > Phyllomedusa > Phyllomedusa bahiana. Next base: position 16,563 of record JAODAL010045544.1, read on the forward strand.
ATTTTGAGCCAAAGGGTTTTCTCCCAGGCCACCGGATGGGGACGCTGCCTGTGTTTTACGCCCGGGGCCCTTGGAACTTAGCTCCCTGGGGCCCCGTTCACTTTCTGCCCCCAGATTTTTACCTATACCCCTTAAATTTGGCTCCTTCCGGTTTTTTAGCAAAGAACTGCCAAAACCCCCGAAGTAGCTGAATTTTTTAAACCCCCGGGCCAACCGCTCCGCCTGGGGTGCCTTTCTGGGTGCCTCGTTTTAAAAAATGTGCCCCAAATGTCTTGGACCCGGAACGGGTTTTTTACCCCCCTGGCCCCCTTGGGTCCCCACACAACACATGCCTTTGGCCTTTAACCCTTTGCTGAAAAAATCACGGGCCACAACCCCCTTGTGGCTGCGCCGCCGCCTGACCCCAAAACTGACGCCCCCCTTCTCCTGCGTGATGAAGGGCCCTTTCTTCACCCGGCTCCCCAATTGCTCGGGGCCCAAATCATCATCTATTTTTGTTTCCCCGTCAAAATACTGTCTTATTTACCGGTCCCTTTGGGAAGCCGAGGTGACCCCTCACCACATGACCCCCCCATGCACTCTCCAACTAACTTTCCCCCCTACTGCAAGAAAAATGGGGATATTGGCCCCCTTTCCCTTCCCCGGCCAAATACTGCTGATGCCCCCCTTCAAATTTGTTCATTCCTGCTATATATGGCGCTGACCCCGACCACATAGTAAAATCCCCGGCTGAGGAACTGGATGGGCCCCGAGGAGGATGAGGAAAAAGGTTTAAAGGGCCGTGACCCCTCCCCCGGGGCCCTTTTCCAATAAGTTTTTGTTTTGAGGTTCCCCCCGACTCTTTGGCCCGGGGTTGTCAGGATGTCATCTGGGGGAAGAAGGGAAGACCCAGTCAACCCAAACAAAAACCCTTGGGGTTGGTGGGAAAAACACACGGTGGCCAGATGAAGGGCAGTTGTGGCCTCAGGGTGAAATGCTGCGCGTCCCCGTTTCTTTGCTGCGAACCCGGGGGACCGTTTTCAGAAATGGGTTTGGGGCCACTTTCAAAGGGAGTTTCAGAAACCTTTCCCCTCTCTGTCTGACATATGTTTGTTCTAAAATGTTAAAAGACATGTTTGATGAAACTATCTGTATTGTTTAAAAATACAACCCCGGTTTTTTACTCCAAATAACCCATTTAAAAAGTTTGGGGAACCCCTTGGGTATAAATTGGGGCCCCCAAATTTGGGCCCGGAAAAATTTACTTGTATGTTGTTTACAAGCACTTGTGTTTTACCAAAAAGTAAAAAACACCAAAAGGGTTTTTTTTTAACTTCGCCCTTTTGAAATTTTGTACAAAAAAATTTTATATATTTTTGGGTGTTGAAAAAGGGCGGGTTTTTTTTTTGGGCCAAACAAGCAGCAAAAAAAACGCTTAATTTAAAACCCCGGATCTAAATTGCGCAATTTGAAAAAGAGCCACCAAAAAATTTGCGGGTTTGGGAGCGTGTTCAATGGGGTATTTTCTACGCCAAAACAACAAGAATAAATTTTAAAATTTAAACCCTTTGTTGTGAATTTGGCTACCAAAAAAAAAATATATTTGGGGTTGAAAAAGAAAGGTTTATTTTTGTCAGCACCCCAGGGAAAAAAACCTTTAATTTAAAAACCCCCGGATGTAAATTGCCCCAATAGAATTGAGCCCCCCAAAACTAAATAGCTTTTGTTGGGGTAACAATTTGGGGTATTTTTTTAGCCCCACAACAAGAAAATAAAATTGTAAAATTTAAACCCTTTTTTGTGAATTTGGCTAACCAAAAAAAAAATATATATTTGGCGTTGAAAAAGACGGGTTTATTTTTGTCAGCACCCCCACAAAAAAACGTTTTAAATTTAACCCCCGGATGTTTAAAATTTCGCAATAGAATTTAGCCACCCCAAAAAGTAGCTTTTTAGCGTATTACAAAAGGCGTAATTTTTCCCAGCAACACAACAAAAGAAAAATTGTAATTTAACCCTTTGGGTTTGAATTAGGCTACCAAAAAAAATTATATATTTGGCGTTGGAAAAAAACGGGTTTTTTTTTGTCAGCACAGCAGCAAAAAAAGCTTAATTAACCCCTGGGGTGGGAAAATTTCGCCCAAAAAGAAAATTTTGAAAACCAAAAAAGAAGTGTATTTGTATTGGGAAAAAAACGCGGTTTCTTTAAATGAAAACAAAAAAAAGGAAAAAGGTTAGATCCCCACTTTGGATATTGAATGTATATTTTTAGTCAGTGGACCAATGGATTTCAATTTCCCAAAAACCCCCAAAAAAACAAAATAGGGGCCTTCAGAGAAAAGTTTTCTGGAAGACAAGGAGACACCCCACAAAAAACGCTGTGTAAAAATCAGTTCTTCGAAAGGCTTTTCACCCGCCCCCCGGGACACCTTCCCCCTCAGTACCGTTTAGGGAGGGTACTCCCCGCGGGCGTCCTCTTATATAGTGCGGGAAAGTCAAAGAATCCCGCCCGGTTTCTATTGGCTTCATTTTCTGCACATGTCCCCTGCAGGTATGCCCTTCTCCCCCGAGTCTTTTTCCCCTGTAAGCCCCTTCCCGCAGCCCTTTTATCCCAAAGAAAAGCCAAATTTATTCCCCCCGAATCCCAAAAAAGTTCGACTTCGTTCCGAAACCGAAGTTTTCCCGAAATTTTTAAAAAAATTTCCCCCTTCGTTAGAAACGATTCGCCCCTCTTACAGACAGCTATGTTTTAGCTGTGGGAAAAATTTGAACTTAGGTAATTAGAGATTTGCCCGGTTTAGGTCCCTTTGGCTTAAAATTTTAAAAGCCCTCTAGGGGCTGTAAAGGGCACGGTGGGAGTGGGGCGGGGGCCGGGCGAACCCAGACAAGCTCTTTAAAGGATAGTGGGAAATTTTTCAAAAACCCAAATTTGGTTTAGAAAATTCATTGCAAAGGCTTTTTTTAACCTTTTTGGTGAAAAATTTACTTATAAAGTTGGGGCCAAACCCGAAATTTAAATTAAAGGGTACAATCTTTTTCTATTTAAATGCAGGGGTATTTGATAGGTGCAAAAACTCCATTTTATTTCTGTATACTTTTCGATGGTTTTTTTTTACTTTGGCGCAGGCAGCTTTGTTGATAAGGCCCCTTGGCTTAAATTTAAAATACAGCAATTTTGTAGTCACCGCAGGTGTATTTGATTAATAATAAAAAGGGATTTTTTGCACTATCAAATACACGCATGACTACAAAAATTTCTGTTTTCAAATTTTTTGCAAGGGGCCTCATACAAAGTGGCCTGCGCCAAAGTGAAAAAAACACCTATCTGAAATGTATAGGATAATAAAAGGGATTTTTTGCACCTACAAATACACTGGCATGACTAAAAAATTGCTGTTTTAAATTTTTAATGCAAGGGGCCCTTAAACAAATTTGGGCCCCTGCCCAAAAGTGAAAAAAAAACCTATCTAAAATGAAAAAGGAAAAATAAAGGTTTTTTTGACCTTTTAAATACACCGGCGTGACTACAAAATTGCTGTATCAAATTTAGTGCAGGTGCCTCTATCAAAAGCTGGCCTACCCCAAAGTGAAAAAACACTATTAAAATTATGGGATAAAAAAAGGTTTTTTTTTGCCCCTATCAAACCCGGCAGTGAAAAAAAAATGAACAACGTTACTGGGGGGCCCACCCCCCGGGATTCCCAGTAAAAAATAAAATCAGCCTTTTTTTCCCACCCCAAATAGAGATAAAAGAAAGGAAAGGGGGCCCTTGCTATTAAACAAGGGGAGAAAACTGTTGCGTCTGCTTCTTTTCTTCAAATGTAACTGGGAACAAGTCAGGCCCGGTAAACAGCGTAGAGTGCCAGAAGGCCATAGCCAGCTTTTCTTTGCAGAACCGGGTGCCCTCTGGAAATCTTTATTTACCACTCACCAACGCATGCAATGCAGGGCAACATACAACAAAAGAGACAGTTAAGACATGGTGCACGACTATCTCTCCCAAAAACGATTTTTTGTAGTGTTGGGGGCCCAATTGATTTTGGTATCCAAAATGGATAAAGGGCCCCGAGCTCGCTGACGCATGGAGGTTTCCCCTCCCCAGCACCAGTTCATATTAGCGGCCCTTCAGAAAAGCTGGGGATCTTTTACGAAACACCCCGGTTTTCCCACAGTAATTGGATCGTTTGATTTTCATCAGAGAACAGGCATGGAACTTGATGATTTTGTGCCCCCTTTCCCGGGTCACCGATTGTTCCCCGGTCTATTTCACATTCTTCTTCAAACAAAATGGTCTCTTAAAACCTTTTTTTTAAAAATGATCTTTTCTTACGCATTTTATTCTCATTTCCCAACATTCTTTTTTGTGGTTTTGCTGTGGGGAGACTGTAAAAGACAGCAAGGTTTCATGAAAAAACCCGTACCCCATTTACTCATTCATTTTTTAAAATTTTTTGCATTGTAAAGGGTTTTGGGGGTATGTTGCTGTGAGTCGAATAAAATGGTCCCTTTGGAACGAAATGTGGCTTTTAAGGGGCATTTCTCCTTCACTTTTTTTAACAGTAGCGAAAAGTCTTTTTTAAAATTTTTTTGGGGTCATGGTGCTTGATTTTACAGTAAAAACAGGGCCTTTGGGAACAGAATTTTTTTTGGCTTTTAAGGGCTTTCTCCTCACAATTTTAACAGTGGTGGAAAAGAAATTTTTTAAAATTTTTTTGGGGGTCATTGCTTTTGAAATGCAGAATACTAAGGTCATATTCTAAAAAATTTTTTTTTCAAAAGGGGAATTTGTTTATTAAAAATTTGTCAAAAGTGGCCCAAGGGTATGTTTGAATTTTTGGGGGATTTTGCGTGACATGCCCCTAATCAGGGCCCATTATAAAAAAAAAAATTGTTTTAACGACATTTGTTTTCCCAAATTTTCAAAAGTGGTTCAAGGGTCATGTTTTGAATTTTTGGGGGGGATTTTGCTGTATAATGCGCTAGCTACGGTCTATTGTAAAAAATGTGGTTTCTAACAGACATTTGTTCTTCACAATTGTCAAGTGGGTCAAGGGGGATGGTGCTGTCAGAAACAGGAAAAGGTAGGGCATTTAAGGGGCACTATTCAAAATGACTTGTTTTTTTCAAGTCTTTAACATAACTGCAAATTCCGGTTGGGGGACAACCCATTTAAACAATTAAAAAAAAAGAACCCCCAAAGAGGGGGTGTGATTCACCCTATTTTAAAATGTGTTTTTTAGAATTAAACTGCTAAAAAACTTGCTGTAAAAATAGCTGATGCAAAAAATTCTCCCGATTGTTAAAAGGGAGGTACAGGAAAACTTGAAAGGTAGGTTACCAACAGGTATAGTAATTTTCCGTTCAACTAAAAGGGGTTTAAAAGATCCCTTTTTCCGGCACTTTTTTAATCTGGGGGGCAGCAGGTTTTGGGCTCATGCTGTGGGCCCCGGGGCAAGGTATTTTTTTTTGAAACTAAAAAGGGGTTGAAAGGGCCCTTTTTGCGGCATTTTTAATCTGGGGGATGCAGGGTTTTTGGGGGTTTGTTGGCCAGGGCACATAGTCAATGTCCCCTTCAACAAAATGGTGGTTCAAAGATCCTTTTTTCCCAATTTTTAATCTGGGGGCACGGTTTTGGGGTCATGCGGGCCAGGACAGGGAAAACCAATGTCCGGGTTTAACTAAAATGGTTTTCTTGAAAGATCCCTTTTTGTGGGACTTTTTGATCTGGGGGGCATGCAGGTTTTTGGGCGGTGTCCCCCGGAAAGGGGTAGTTTGTCGAGTGAAACTAAAATGGGGTTGAAAGATCCTTTTTTTCGACACTTTTTAATCTGGGGGGCTGCAGGTTTGGGGCTATCTGTGGCCCCCAAAAAAGGATAGTCATGTCCCGTGAAAAAAATGGGGGTTAAAAGATCTTTTTTCGGGACTTTTTTAATCTGGGGGGGATGCAGGTTTTGGGGCTCTTCGGGGCCCGGGACGGGATAATTAAAGCCCAGTGAAACAAAATGGGGGTTTTGAAAGACTCCTTTTTGGGGCCCCTTTTTTTTTCTGGGTTTCCCATGCGGGTTTTGGGGGCTCATGTGCGTTCCAGTCCCAGGGATATTCAATGTCCAGTTAAGAAAAAAAGAGGGTTCAAATCTTTACCCCTTTTGGGCATTTTTTTTTTATTGTGGGTGTGCGGGTTTTTTAAGGGTCGGGCTGTGGTGAAGACAGGGATAGTGAATGGTGTGTGATTTTTTTCCTGGGGTTTTTTAACCTAAGTGTTTTGCCTAAAATGTAGCAGGTATCCTTTGATTTGTTTGGATTTTAATTTCCCAGTTTTTCCAGGCCTTTTTTGGGTGTAAGAATAAAGGTGTTTTTTTCCTTCCATAACTTTAATGGTAAACCGGGAAAATTTCTTTTATCGACAATGGGTTTTTGTTTTGATAATTGGAAAATCGACTATCAAACCCGTTTGCGTAGTCAACGTAATCGCTCACCCACTAAAAAAGAAATTTTTTTTTTTAGCAAAAATCACCAAAAAAAGGGTTAATTTAAAACAACTTTTCCTCTTGTTTTTGTGCGAAAAAATTACTTGCCCATTGAACAGGGCTAAAAAGGTCGTAGTTTTTGGGTTTTGCTAAATTTCCCTTTGCGCAATTTAAAATCCGGGGGTTTTTTAAGCGTGTTCTGCTGCTGTGGTGATAAAAAAAGCCGTTTTTTTTCACCGGCAAAAAAAAAATTTTTCCCTGTAGTTTAATTCACAGGGGAAGGTTAATTACAATTTTTCCTTTGTGTGTGGGGTTTAAAAATTTTTCCCTTTGGGAAAACACATTTAAAAAGCTCGCCCTTTTTTTGGGGTTGCTCAATTTTTTGGCGAAATTTACCCCCAAAGGGGTTTTTTTAAACCCGTTTTTCCCTGCTGCTGTGGTGACTAAAAAAACCCCTCTTTTTCCCCGGGAAAAAAAATACTTTTTTCCCTGTACATAATTCACAAGTGAAGGTTAATTCCCAATTTTCCTCTTGTTGTGTAGCATAAAAAAAAACGCCATTTTTAACACGCCACAAAGCTGGTAGTTTTTGGCCCGCTCAATTTTTTTGCGGGAATTTTTATCCAAGGTTTTAAATAAGTATTTTACGCAGTTGTACTCATAAAAGAAACTTTGTTTTTTTTTAAACCCCCACAGAAAAATTCTGTAGCATAAATTTATTTCCCAAAGGGTTTAAAAAGCCTGTTTTTTTGCTTTTATTAAATTCCCGTAAAATACCAGAGTTTTTAAAAAGGGGACATACAAGTCAAATTTTCCCCGCCCATTTGTGGAAACCAATTTATACCAAAAAGGTTTTCCCAAACCCTTTTTCAAAGGGTTTATTGGGGGAGGGCAAATGCAGGGGGTGTATTTTTATATGCGATATCTTCATCAAACAGTGTCTGTACATTTTTGAAAAAAACAGTATGCAGACGAGAGGGGGGCAGGGGTCTTCACCTGCGAAATTGGGAGTGGCACAAACTTCCCTTTGGGCCGGCCCAGTCGCAGCACAGCAAGGGGGGGCCCTGTAGCAGGGGCATCGTTTTAGACCACAACTGCTGTTGTCATCTAGCGGCCGTTTTAAATGACTAAAACCCCAAGGGGTTTTTGATTGGTTTTACTAGGTCACCCCCTTCCTCCCAATTTACATCTGACAACCCCCGCCAAAGGCAGTGGGGAAAAGTCAAACCACAAACCCTTTGTTGGCATGGCCCCGGGGGCGGGTCAGTGGCCCCCACCTGTCCCCAACCCGCCTCTGTCCCATGCGGTTTCCCCCCAGCCAGAGATCTTTACTATGTGGTCTGGGCTCAGCGCCACTAAAATAGCAGGATGAACAATTTGAAGAGGGCATCAGCAGCTACTTGGCAGCGAAAAAATGGGGCCAATATCCCCTGCTTCTTGCAGTAGGCGGCAAAGTATAGTTTGTGGAGAGTGGCATGGGAGGTCATGGTTTGTGAGGGTCAGCCTCTGCATAACCAAGGCCATGATGAGGACAGAATGACGATGAAAACACAAATAGATGATGATGTAGCCGACCGCACTTGGGAAGCGGGGTGAGGCAAGGGCTTCATCATCGTCAGGAAAGAGGGCGTCAGCTTGCACGTCAGGCAGCGCGCAGTCAGCAATTGGTTTGTGGCCATGATCAGCGGGCGGTAGCAGCAGTGTGAGTCGTAGCCGAGCGGCCACGGGTAGAAACCCGCTTCGCAGGCCCAAAAAGTAGCGGCACAGGGACTCAGCGAGGCAGCGGAGGCAGGTATTTCACTCAGTGCGGAGCGTTGGTGGTAAAATCACTACTATCGGCGGTGTGGCAGCTCTTTGCTAAGACACCGGAGGACCCGAATAGGGGTATATGTAGAATTGAAAGCAGAAAAGTTAAGCTGGCCAGGGAGCTAACTTTGGGGTACCACGCCCTGCGTCAACACATGCAGTGTCACCATTCTGTGGCCTGGGAGAAAACGTGGCTCAGATGTGGTGGTCCATCCTCCCAAAACGCAGCAGCAGCGCCAGTGGCACTCATGCCATTGCAGCCATTTCAAGGCTCCACCACCTCTGCAGAAGGGAGCTGTTTCTCTTTGACATCATCTCCCGGTCCAGAATGCTCCTGCTCCTCGCTACTCATGGCGCCACAGTCGTTCAGCGGAGGCGATTGAAAAGAGACAACATATGCGCCCAAAACCATCCTAAGGCGCAGCAGCTGACCATGCTCCTGTCCAAATTGTTGGGACTGCAGTCCCTCCCTTTCCAAATGGTGGACTCTGCACCATTCAGAGAACTAATGGCTTGTGCCGAGCCGAGATGGAGAGTTCCAAGCCGTAATTTCTTTTCCAAAAAGGCAGTAACAGCACTTCATAAATATGTAGAACAGAAGGTGGGCCAGTCCTTGAGCTTATCGGTTTGTTCCAAGGTGCACGGCAGCGCGGACGTCTGGATCTGTAACTACAGTCCTGCCCAGGCACACCAACAACTTGGACAGGAGATGGCGCTTTCTCCTCCTCGTTGTCAAACTGCGGCTCCTGCGCCAATGTCCGCCTCCTCCTCCTCCTCCACCACCATCTCAGCCTCCACAAGTACTGCTGCATCATACCACATGTGTAGGGCACAGCGGTGTCACGCAGTGCTACACCTGGCTTGCCTCGGCGAACGAAGTCACACAGGGGAGGAACTGCTCCGCGTCATGCAGCAAGAAATCGATGTGTGGCTTTCTCCGCGCCAACTGCAAATCGGAACCCTGGTGACGGACAATGGGAGGACCATGGTGTCCGCGCTGCACCGAGGAGGGGTGGTCCATGCGCCCTGCATGGCGCATGTGTTTAATCTGGTGTGAAAAGGTTTCCTGAAGTCTTCCACCGATCTTCAGAAGATTCTGAAAATGGCCAGAAACTGTGCATGCAACTTAATCCCTTCCTACAAAGCCAGGAACACCCTCCTCGAATTGCAGCGGCAGAACGGCCCTTTCCCCCAAAACCCCTCTTAAAATGCGATGTTTCCACCCGTTGGAATTCCAGCCTGCACAAAGTTGGACCGACTGTATGAAAAGAGAAAGGCCATTAATGATTTTTTGATGATCCAGGCGGACAGGAGTACTCCCCTGTGTAACTTTGATATCAGCCAGTGGCAGCTCATGTGTGACACTTGCCGGTTGTTGAGGCCATTCGAGGAGGCGACGTTATTTGTCAGTCGCCAGGACTACGGGATGAATAACGTCATTCCACTGCTTCATGTCCTGGAACAGATGCTGAAAAATCTGTCTGGGCAGGGGACTTGGGATGTGGCGACTACTTCTCGCGGCCACATGAGTCCGGTGGGGACTGAAATGGAGGAGGAGGAGGAGGAGGACATTGGAGCAGAAGCATCGTCTGGTGAAATGAGTGAATTTTCTACCCAGGTGACAAGAGAGGAGGAGCAGGAGCAGCTAGAGGAGGTAGATGGAGATGAGGAAGACAAGGCAGATGTCCCTTCTGCGCCTAAGTCCCGCACTGCGCCTCACACACTGGCGAGGCGCGGTGGACTTTTCACCACATGTATGAGCGCACCCCCGACATACATGAGGTGCAGCTTTCACGTTCGAGCGCTCGAAAACTTGCGCTCCATCGTGGTGAGCTTCATACATGTCGCCCTTTGTTTCTACCTGCTATGCTTGTGTCCGCAGCAAGGTTCCATGACAAAAGTCTTCTCCAACCTCTACCCATAACAGAGGGTCCCTGGACACATATCACAATGGACTTCATCACTGATCCTCTTCCTTCCTTGGGGTACACTGTGATGTGGGTCACAGTCTACTGTTTTTCAAAAATGGCACACTTTGTCCCAGTTTCTTGACTACCATCTATGACTACTCAACCTGTATGGGTTCCCCTCTCACATTGTCTCTGACTGAGGGGTCTAAATCATGTTTTGGAGAGCCTTTGGAACAAAAATGCAAATCAAGTTGGATTTCTCCTCTGCCTACCATCCACAAACCAATGACCTAGTGGAGCAGGTGAACCAAATCATGGGACACTTTGTGAGTATCCAGCAGGATGACTGGGCAAGCCTTCTACCCTGGGTGGAATTTGCCTACAATAATCAATGAAGGGGAATCCTCTGGTGCATCTCCCCTTTCAAGGCGGTCTATGGCCTTCTTTCTCGACTTTCTCTTCTTCTTACTCTTCTTCATCTGATATCCCAGTGGTAGAGACCCGGCTTCGGGACTTCCAAAAGGTCTGGAAAGAACCGTGCCACAGAAAGACTTAGGGCCACCTGTATGAAAACTGTCAAGGTCTCAAACTCACACTATGGCCCATAGCAACCCAACAGAGCACCCCTCTCATTTTTCCAGAGCACTATATGAAATGAAAGGGGCGCTCTGATTGGTTTGCTATTGGCAACAAAGTGAGTTTTAGACCTAGATAGTTTTCATACATTTGGCCCTTAAAGTTTCATTCTCCTCCTGTCATCCACCCAGGAGATAAAGTCAGACTTTCCTGTAAGAACATTCAACACAAGAGTTCCATCCTCCAAGTTAGCCCGTCAGTTCCTAGGCCCCTTTTCCAGCATCCGTCGGATCAACCTAGTTTGTTATAAGCTGTGTCTTCTTGCCACTTTATGTATCCCAAATTCCTTCCACGTCTCACTTTTGAAGTGGTTGTCCTCAACCACTTCTCTTACAAAAGGACTCCTTCCCTCGCGGAAGCGATTTCAGAGGGAAGTGTTGAAATTCAAGACATTTTGGATGTAACTCGCTGGAAAGGCAAATTATTCTACTTAGTGGATTGGCAAGGCATTGGTCTCGAAGAAATGTCCTGGGAACAAGTAGAGGATATTGACTATCGGGATCTTTATAAATGTCAGACTCTGAAGACAGGGGGCCCTTAGAGAAGGATTACTGTCATGAGTTGTGCCAGAGCCCGTATGCCGTGTCGCAAGTGTATTCCAGTACTATGCAGCCGCACCAGGCTGAGTCTCATCTCCTTTGTCTCTCATCATGTTTTCTCTGTTCCTCACTCCCTCTCTGTGAGTTAAAATATGACTGTGCCCCATTCAGCCTTCCTGAACCAGCCTCCAGCCACTTGTGGATATTTAAAGATGCACATTTCTCTAGCTTCTTGTCAGATTATTGGTTCTACTTCCTGAGTTTACCTGTGCTTGGCTTCTGTTCGACGTTTCAATTTTGACCTCAGTTTACGTTTACTCTTCTCTGCTTGAACTCTGCTTGCCCTCATCTTGTGCCTGTGGCCGACTCTATTTGTTTGCTGCTAGCTCTGGTGACTGGTTAGCGACCTGGGACTTCCCTTGCAGTGGAGTCCAAGCTTGTTCTTTTGGGGTAGTTGAGGGTGAAGAAAAGGGCCTTCTTAGACTCCACTCCCTGGCGAGGCCTTATGTCAAACTCGTGGTTGGCATGGAGGATCCACTCTTGCTTCATTATAGGCCTTTATCTAATATGGTAATAAAAGAAGTGACTATAAGGCTTTTGAGCAGTTGTCCATTTGTTTTTGCATTTTTTTGATGCTATAGTTACAAAAAAAAAAAAAAAAAAACATGATACCTCTCACCCTACCTCTGTTCTCCGTCTCCCCTGGTCTTCTGATTACTTGGTTTTGGCAATTGGATTTACATTGCTATCTTTTTTTTTTTTTAAAGATGCATTGAAGGTATTGCTTACATGATGAAATTAAAAAAAACTCTTACCCATCCACCTTCTCAACTATACTTCAGTGCTGACTCTGTGGACCATCTCTCCCTGGTTCACTTCTTCCAGTGGCTGGAATGTCAATCAGCATCTGCAACAGTCACGTAGCATTTCCTGATATCACCATTTAGAAGTGAAGGTACCGAAGGGTGATGCCAGGCAAAACATGAGTCCGCTGCAGTTGTGACATTTCATCTGCCAGGTTGAAGAAATAAACATCAAGGAGACAGCATAGTGGGAAACAGAACTGAGATGACAGAGGCGAGTATCGTTTTTTTTTTTTTCTAACTGCAGCACCAGCATAAGTTATTTAACTTAAAATAAACAAGCAGACTCTTTTAGTGTACCTGTAATTTTCTTTACCCAGTTCCTAACCAGGTTATTTACCACCCCTTCCTGAAATGGATCATTTTCATTAGTACATATGGATTTAAAAAACATCTCGAAAAATGTAAAAAAAAGTAAATCATCTGTTTTTCACATTTTTTTGTTTACTCTTTTTAAAAACAGCAATAGTGGCGCATGTGGGGCATTTTTAGATAATATTTTCCCCTGTCACCGGGGTTGAAATTGTAGTCCCAGTTGCAGGCGGAATATGGTCTCCTTTCCTGACAGCAGTGATGATCTGGGCCTGAAAAGAACCAGCAGTATCTGCAATTACCTGGACCAGGAAACAGAAAGCCAGGAGCCCTTCTGCATATATAGCACTCACTGAGCAATGTATTTACAGTGATTAATAAGGCAGGGACAGTAATAAACTTCCCTGCCTTCTCAGTGCAGAGCCTCACTGCTGCTGACAGCTGTCTTTCCTCTTGCAGTTACATAATTAGTTTGCCTCTGTCTTTTTTAAAAGGCCATGTAGAGTTAGATGTTGGCTGCCTAGGCGCATAAAGTCAACGTGTGCTTGGCATCTAGTTATTAACTAATATGTCATTTTCATCCTACGGGTCCATAATGCTACCATCTGCTGCAAAAAGAACAGGAGTTCTCAGCTGAAAGTTATGGTACTTTAGCTCAGATTAGCTTGGTTCTTCTCCTCCTAGGAGAGTTGAGGTTAGTGGTGTAGTGATACTAAGGGTCTCATGTATACAAACTGTCTAGATCTAAGACTTTTTTGTTGCCCATAACATCCAATTAGAGTTCAGCTTTCATTTCATAAAGTGCTCTGAAAAAATTAAAGGGGAGCTCTGATTGGATGCTATGGGCAACAAAGAAAGTCTTAGACCTAGATAGTTTTCATTAAAGAGGCCATTAAGTATTTGAATATGTGCACTGCTCTGCTTGAGTCTTCAAGGACTAATACTTCTTCCCTTGAGCATCTGGTGGGGCCACAGTAAAAAAAATAAACTTTTATTGGTGTTATATTGAGTTCCTTGCTAGTTTCTGAAAAATTTCCCTATTCCAATTTTCTTCAATTAAGCTTTGCAAAACAGTAAAAATAATTTAATTAGGAATTAATTTGGAACATTGTATTTCGCTATGAAAGATGACACACATTGCACACAATTTTCATTGCAAAAGGAAATATAAATGTTGGCCATTGTTTATACTCCTGGAATGATGCTCAGTTTACAACTTACATAAAAAAGATTCAAAAGTCAATGAATGCTAGAATAGAAGATAAAAAACATAAATTTTTTAAACAAGACTACAGCACTCGATCTACAACCCCAACAACACATATTGTCACCACCTTATACAAAAGAACTCTATACTACCAGCCACATGTACCTGCAGTCACTTAACCTCTTCAGAAATAGATGAGATTTGTTAGGGCAAAAAGGCAAAACTATTCAAGTTTTATGCTTTAATATAAAGGTACAGTGCTAAGTTACAAAAATTACAAAATTACAGACTTCCATGAAAATGTGCAGAACAGTATAAACACAAACAGGTTAAATAACGAAAAACAGACCTTCACCAATTCAATTGGTACAAAAAGGTCCGTGGGGGAGTGCGCTGAAGACAAAATGAAGATCATCTTGGTGATAACTCCTGGATGTGGCAATAGTTTGTAACCCCCAAGGTATTTTATGGAAACTCTAAAACCACCATAGCCCCTTCTCCTGCTTAGGTCATGGGGGAAAGGGCAAAATTACATGCAGGGAAAAATCTAAGTCAAAATTTCCCGTTTGTCATAACTGCAAAAAGGGCCCTTAAAGGGGCCAGGTATCATGTCTGAAAATTTCCCAAGCAAAATTTTTTCCAAATCAGGAATACCACAATTGAATAAGACAGATTCATAATTTGGGACGATTTCCATTTCTAGGGTTTTAAAAAAAAACCTGAAATTCTCAGAACAGAGAGGAGGTGTGGCTGATTTCCATAGCGTAATCTCTAGTTTTTGAGCGAATTTTTTATCGACAAAGTTAAATCGAAAGGGTTTTTTTTTTTGATCGAATTTTCCCAGTTTATGCGATAATTAAGGTTAAAATCTAGCTTTCATCTATTAAGATCGGCCTTTTTCGGCGCTTCCTGTAATTTTGGCGGCCCAGAAATAGATTATAAATAGAGCAGGGTGAGATGTGTGTGGACGTCATGACTGGATGTGTAGGTTTCGATTTTCTGGAAAAAAATCCAGACCTCGTTTTACATGAAAAAGGTTTTCGTTTCAGCCCAGGTCCTTTAGCGTCCCCATAGGGGAAAAGGAAAGTGCGCTCTGCCGTGGCCCCACAGCTCGCGACATTGTCTATTTTTGCAAGAGAAAACCTTCTATTAGCTTGATCCCTTCCAAATTTTGTTTTATTAGAGATTTGAAGATTTTATGTAGTTAGAGAGAATTTTTAAAGCAGCATCTCGGGGTAAAGTCACGCGGGGGAGCGGGGGGGGGGGGCCCCCGGGCGAAACACGAAAGTTATCTTAAAGAAATTGGGTAAAGTTTACCAAGACTAGTGTAGATATTGTATGGTATCTTTTTTTTTAACGTTTGCTATTTAAATATTTCCTGGAATTGGGCAGTCTGAATTTTTGGATAAAATCATTTCTATAAGCAGGTCCTTTGTTAGCTGCAAAAATCCATTTTATTATCGTATACATTTAATAGGTGTTCAATTTTAAAACCTTAAACCCCGTGACTGTTTATATTTCAACCCTTTCACTTAAATTACAAACCAGCAAACTTGTA
>JAODAL010045545.1:0-31839 GCA_025379985.1 Phyllomedusa bahiana
GAAAACCTTACCTGGCAACAATGGGGGCACTCCCTGGCAACAATGGGGGCACTACGGGTAACGATGGGGCACTACCTGGCAAACAATGGGGGGCACAAACTGGCAACAGATGGGGCACTACCTGGCAAAAATGGGGGCACTACCTGGCTAACAGATGGGGCACTACCTGGCTAAACAATGGTGGCACTACTTGGCTAACAATGGGGCACCTACTGGCCTAACAAAGGGGGGCACCTACCTGGCTAACAAAGGGGGGCATCTACCTGGCTCCAAATTGGCTCTACCTGGCTACAGAGGGGGCTTTCTACTTGGCTACAAGGGGGCATCTACCAGCCTGTAAGGGGACTACCTGGTTATGGGGGGCTACTACTGGCTAAAAGGGGCATCTACTTGGCTTTCTTCCAAAGCCGTTATGCAGTTAGGTGGAGGTGGGTGTGGCTTTTTGAAGGGGCGTGGCAAACCGACAAGATGGGCGTGTCCAAGCAAATATATGCCGCGGCGCGCTACGCGCGCCGCCCACATAGGGGTCTCCGGGCTTTTTCACTTTCAAAAGTTGGAACTATTGCTACAATTAAACATTGCTCTTTGCATTTATCAGTTTGTGTGCTGTCTAACCTTCTGGATTCTGCTGGGGCCTGTGACAGTATGCTTCCCTAAAATGTGCACCAACTCCTTGGTGATTTCGCTGAAATACGGGCCAGGATAAACAATGTGCAATACAGTTGTCATTGGCTTCAATGTTAACCCCTTAAGGACCCTGGACGTATGAGTATCTCCCAGGGTACATAAGGGGCTTTGCAGGGGGATCGCTCCGCGACCCCCCCCGCATAGCCGCTGGGTGTTAGCGGCTAATCGCCGCTAATACCCGGCCGTTACAGCACGAACGGGCAGCGTCGCCCGCCCGCGCTGTTTAACCCGTCAGACACCGCGGCAAAGCTGCAGTGATCCGACCCCCGGACATGACAGTGGGGAGCCTTGGGAAGGCTCCTGTCATTTCCATGTCCTGATTTGCCCCACTTCCGTCCGCAGATAGGAAGTGGGGAAACCGCCATCTTGGTACACTCTAATGCATTGCCTATGCAATCGTGCCAATCACACCGAGCATATTTTATGATCGTAATTTTGCAGACATCTTCTTCTTTACAGGCGTATATGTCGCTTAGGGGTTCAAAGTATATAGAAGGCAGGACACTGCCTCGGGCCATTACAGCGGGCTATTAGCATTGAAATTATGGGCTTGCAAGCCTGTAATTTCAAAGTTCAACCCACGGCCGCTAAACACTATGTGAATTTATACTGGACGATTAAAGAGCATTTTTATGAGAAATTATTTAAAAAAGGCTATTTTATTGCTTTTAACAAGAACAGCATATCGTTATTTATAGACTATATATAGTATTAAAGTTGAGCCCTAATTATTTAAATGTGAAAACTAGAAAGCAAAAAACATAAAGCACTCCATTGAGGTAATTGAAGAAATGGAAGTGGACGTTCCTTTAACCAGTTCCTGATGAGGCCATTTATCCTTTCTGACCAGGCATATTTTCCTTTTTCTTAGTACACGCAAGGTTAAATGTTATAACGCTTTCTCACCCTCGGTTATTCTACTAATTTTTCCAGGTGTATTTTAGTGTTTATTTTAATGACCTTTCTATATATACAGTATCTCACAAAAGTGAGAACACCCCTCACATTTTTGTAAATATTGCATTATATCTTCATGGGACAACACTGAAGATAGAACACTTTAATACAATGTAAAGTAGTCAGGGTACAGCGTGTATAACAGTGTCAATTTGGCATGCTCTGAAAATAACTAAAAAAACAGCAATCAATGTCTAAGTCGCTGGCAACAAAAGCGTGTACACCCCTATGGGAAAATAGACAAATTGTGCCCAATTTGCCATGTTCCCTTCCCAGTGTCATGTGACTCGTTAGTCTTACAAGGTCTCAGGTGTGAATGGGGAGCAGGTGTGTTAAATTTGATGAAATTGCTGGTCACTGTCAGCATGGCATCACATGACAAAACTGTCAGAACTGTAACTGTCAATACAGCAGTTTAACAAGACAAATTCAACTAAGAACAGGCCTTCTATGGTCGACCAAAAAAGTTGACTACACATGCTCAGCATCATATCCAGTGATTGTCTTTTCAAAATAGGCGTATATGTGCTGCTGGCTGTCAGGAGATATAGAACCATGAATGCCAACATGTACTGTGACATACTGAAGCAGAGCATGATCTCCTTCCTTCTGGGCTGCACTACAGTATTCCAACATGATAATGACCCCAAAAGCACCTCCAAGATGACCACTGCTTTTCTAAAGAAAATGAGGGTAAAGGTGCTGGGCTGCCCAAGCATGTCTGCAGACCTAAACCCTATTGAGCATCTCTGGGGAGTCCTCATATGAAAGGTTGAGGAGCACAAGGTCTCTAGCATCCACCAGCTTTGTGATGTCGTCATGGAGGAGTGGAGGAGGATTTCAGTGGCTGCAACCTGTGACGCTCTAGTGAACTCCATACCCAAGAAAGTTAAGGTAGTGCTGTAAAATAATGGTGATCACACAATATACTGACACTTTGCGCACAACTTGACCTTTTTCACTTAAAGGGGTTGTCTCACTGCGAAGATTGTAGTTAAGAAGAAGGGGCACATAAAAACAACCTAATCTTCCATAGGGTGTAATTAAAAAAGTTGAACTGTATGCTTACCATCTCGTCCCAGAGTGCCCTCCAAGTCCACTTTCTGATGTCCCACAGCAACGTCCGTCTCTCTGATTTTTTCCTCCTCTTCTATTGGCTCCCGTTTTCTTGTCGTTGTAAGGTGGCCACGCCCACGGACGGAACATCGGGGACGCGCTTTCTAGCGCACGCCCTCTAAAGCCCTGTCCGTTACCATGGTAAATCCACCGGCGCCAGTGACATGCCTCAGGGCATGCCTCAGTTTATCCCGATCGCCTGGCGCGGACCTGCGCCGTGCTGTAGTAATTATTGCTCCCTCCCCGGGGTCAGCTGCCAAGGCTTACCTGCTGCCGGCCGCCTGGTGACTTTAGTCCGGGCGGTCGGCATCTATTCTGCGCCGCCCTTGTACTCCGGCGGCGCAGAGTCAGCAGCTGCGCGCATTGTGTGGCTGCTTCACTATAGAGAAAGCAGAGCCGATTCATTACCGCCTCTGCTTTCTCTATTGCTGTAGATACGGTGCTCACTGAGCGCCGCATCTACAGTCCGGCGCCGAAGGGGGGAGGATGCAGAGGTGTCGTCACACCCCCTGCGCCGCTCGGTCGCCCAGGATGCCGGCGGCTTTGAGGAAGCGATCTGCAGGGATCCGGGCACGGTGAGTAATTTCCTTCTTTATTTTAATTTTATATTTTTCTGTCTTGCCTGGCCACTGCAAGGGGGTAATATAGATTTAGGATGGATTTTCACTACATGGAGTCCATACATATCGATAATCACTACAGGGGGCTATATAGGTGTACTTTACCAGTACAGGGGGCTATATAGGTGTACTTTACTAGTACAGGGGGCTATATAGGTGTACTTTACCAGTACAGGGGCCTATATAAGTGTACTTTACCATTACAGGGGCCTATATAGGTGTACTTTACCATTACAGGGGGCTATATAAGAGTACCATTACAGGGGGCAATATAAGGGTACTTTACCATTACAGGGGGCTATATAGGTGTACTTTACCATTACAGGGGGCTATATATGTGTACTTTACCAGTACAGGGGGCTATATAGGTGTACTTTACCAGTACAGGGGGCTATATAAGAGTACCATTACAGGGGGCTATATAAGGGTACTTTACCATTACAGGGGGCTATATATGGATGGATTATCACTACTGGGGGCTATATATGGATGGATTATCACTACAGGGGGCTATATATATATATATATATATATATATATATATGGATTATCACTACTGGGGGCTATATATGGATGGATTATCACTACTGGGGGCTATATATGGATGGATTATCACTACAGGGGGCTATATATGGATGGATTATCACTACAGGGGGCTATATATGGATGGATTATCACTACTGGGGGCTATATATGGATGGATTATCACTACTGGGGGCTATATATATATATGGATGGATTATCACTACTGGGGACTATATATGGATGGATTATCAATGCAGGGGGCTAAATATATATGGATTATCAATGCAGGGGGCTATATTTATATGGATTATAACTACAGGGGGCTATATATATATATGGATTATGACTACAGGGGACTATATATGGATGGATTATCACTACAGGGGGCTATACATTGATGGATTATCTCAACAGGGGGCTATATATTGATGGATTATCAATGCAGGGGGCTATATATATGGATTATACCTACAGGGGGCTATATATGGATGGATTATCACTACAGGGGTCTATATATGGATGGATTATCACTACAGGGGGGCTATATATGGATGGATTATCACTACTGGGGCTATATATGGATGGATTATCACTACAGGGGGCTATATATGGATGGATTATCACTACTGGGGGCTATATATGGATGGATTATCACTACTGGGGGCTATATATGGATGGATTATCACTACAGGGGGCTATATATGGATGGATTATCACTACTGGGGCTATATATGGATGGATTATCACTACTGGGGGCTATATATGGATGGATTATCACTACAGGGGGCTATATATATATGGATTATCAATGCAGGGGGCTAAATATATATGGATTATCAATGCAGGGGGCTAAATTTTGTATGGATTATCACTACAGGGGGCTATATATATATGGATTATCACTACAGGGGGCTATATATGGATGGATTATCACTACAGGGGGCTATATATGGATGGATTATCACTACTGGGGGCTATATATGGATGGATTATCACTACTGGGGCTATATATGGATGGATTATCACTACTGGGGGCTATATATGGATGGATTATCACTGCAGGGGGCTAAATATATATGGATTATCAATGCAGGGGGCTATATATATATGGATTATACCTACAGGGGGCTATATATGGATGGATTATCACTACTGGGGTCTATATATGGATGGATTATCACTACAGGGGGGCTATATATGGATGGATTATCACTACTGGGGGCTATATAGGGATGGATTATCACTACAGGGGGCTATATATGGATGGATTATCACTACTGGGGGCTATATATCGATGGATTATCACTACTGGGGGCTATATATCGATGGATTATCACTACTGGGGGCTATATATGGATGGATTATCACTGCAGGGGGCTAAATATATATGGATTATCAATGCAGGTGGCTATATTTATATGGATTATAACTACAGGGGGCTATATATATATGGATTATGACTACAGGGGACTATATATGGATGGATTATCACTACAGGGGGCTATACATTGATGGATTATCTCAACAGGGGGCTATATATTGATGGATTATCAATGCAGGGGGCTATATATATATGGATTATACCTAAAGGGGACTATATATGGATGGATTATCACTACAGGGGGCTATACATTGATGGATTATCACTACAGGGGGCTATATATGGATGGATTATCACTACTGGGGGCTATATATATATGGATTATACCTACAGGGGGCTATATATGGATGGATTATCACTACAGGGGTCTATATATGGATGGATTATCACTACAGGGGGGCTATATATGGATGGATTATCACTACTGGGGGCTATATATGGATGGATTATCACTACAGGGGGCTATATATGGATGGATTATCACTACTGGGGTTATATATCGATGGATTATCACTACTGGGGGTATATATGGATGGATTATCACTACTGGGGGCTATATATGGATGGATTATCACTACAGGGGGCTATATATGGATGGATTATCTCAACAGGGGGTTTTATATTGATGGTTTAAATCATGCAGGGGGCGATATATGGATGGATTATCACTATTTGGGGCTATATAGGGATGGATTATCACTACAGGGGGCTATATATGGATGGATTATCACTACTGGGGGCAAATATCCATGTTTTGTCACACAGGAGAACTAGAAGTCTTCCACTCATCTACATTAAAATACCGTCCAAAGAGGGTACATTTCTACTTTGATGTCATGGAGGCCAGAACTACACTATCAGTGCTTGAATCAAAATAATAATGTTGGAAGGATACAAGCTTTTTTGAAAAAATGGGATGACGACGATGTGGAACTTTTTGAAAACAAATATAGGATTTGAATACTCTAAGGCTAGAAAATCCTGGGTAGTAAAAAAACTTTATGAGAAAAAATGTAATGACTTTTTATTAAAATAAGGGCCCAATATTTTAAGTTTTGCTAAAGGGTGAAATACATTATACTTGGGAGTCAGGGATTACCTTCCCTACCAAAAAATATTGCCCTGAAGAAAAACCTTGTAAAGATGAATTAATAGATAAATTTATAAAACTAGATTTAGAAATATATATACATTTTGTTTCTAAATGGCTGTACCCGGGGTTTCATACGGGTTATGTACTGTAGGTTCGTTTTTAAGTTGAATTTGTAAGTAAGTCGGAACAAATATATTTAGTGCATGTATGGTGTATATGTATGGTGTGTATGGTGGTTAATTATAGGCAGGTATATGTCCCCCATAGCAACTATAGGTCCCTCATGGCAAGTATAGGCAGGTATATGTCCCCCATAGCAGGTACAGGCAGGTTTAAATTCCCCCATAGGCAGGTAATATGTCCACCAAAAGCAGCTATAGGCAGGTATGTCCCCCATAGGTAGCTATAAGGCAGGCATGTCCCCCATAGATTTGTTATAGAAGGTATGTCCCCATAGGTAGCTATAAGCAGGTATGTCCCCCATAGTTAGTTATAGGCACGTACATCCCCCATAGTAGTTATCAGGCTGGTAATGTCACCAATAGACAGGATATAGGCAGGGCTTATTAAAAAAAACAAATACAAATACTCACCTTGCTCCCCGCTCTGCTCTAGGTTACTGCGGCTGGAGTCTCATGCGGCTCCTGGTCTTCTGGCTCGGGTGGAGAGTAGCTGTATGGCGCTCAAAAGAGTCGCGTGCTGCACCCGTGCAATGATTGCTGATAGAGCCAGGGCACCCAGGAGCCATATCGTGATTAGCGGTCCCTGGCGTGCTTTGTTCCGGGTCCCGTTTGTTAGATATGGGGACAGACGAATGTGGAACGACGTTAAGTAGGGGACTCACTGCTATAACTAAAGTATGTAAGATTTTATATGTTCAAATTTATTTAAAAATATTCCATTTTCATGTTCTCTCTACAACGCTGATTGATGATATTTAGCTAGGAATATTAAATATTTAGCTTCCATATGTCTGGGTCCTCCATTTCTGGGAAGCCCTACACTTATCTCTAAAAAAAAACTCCAAAAAAGGTCAGGTGTTAAAATTAAGTGATTAGGACTATTTCATAGACATTGATTGTGTCAAAATTACTTTATATTATAGTGTTGCAAAATTTTTCTGTCTATTGGTGGATTCAATAATGGGATTTTTTTTTTTTTTTTTAAACAAACAACTTGTATATACAACATAGATTACACCATTAATCTTACCGAACATAAAGACAAATCCAAGCAATATAGTGAATCTACAACCATAAAACTGTTTTTTTTTTTTTTTTTTTTAAAAAACAGCACATTTGTTTTTAACATATCACCTTTTATGTATAATAAAAAAATGTATTATAATGTTAATATATATGTTTAATTATAATGCCTATGTACAATATAATAAAATTTTTGAGTTATAATATTTAATGACAACTACAATTATACTATTGTTAAATATTTATTATATAATATAATGTAAAATATTAAAACTTTTCATAAAATACTAATAAATAACATTTTTGTATTGAAAAGTTAGTCTCTACTTTATTGTTGGCAAAATAGCAAATATATGGCATCTTTATAGGTTCTGTTATTTCTTGGGGTACCAAACACCAATCTCACATTGAGCTATAAAAATATAACCATTCAGAATGGGATGGTACATCACACACACACATTTATTTATATCGCGTATATCCTATCTTTATATGGGGCGCATTCATGAATTTCAGGGCACCCATAAGCCCACGTTTTAGGGCTCCCCAACACCCCAAAAAAAAAGAGGGGAGGGAAAAAAGTTTTATTTTTGTGGTTAACTTACTATGTGATATAAATGCCACATTGGGAGACATGTGTGATGTTTATAGCGATTAATCGCCACCAATTTTGTTGCGCATTATAATAGTGTACACTGCGCTTGAATTTTATGAAAACCCAGGTGTTCTGCGGGTCCATAAATCAAGCGACACTTTTATGGCTAGGTAATCCAATTTGAAAGTGCTCTACCTGTTCCAGTAGTAACGCGCTAGGATTTTGCCGTGGTGGTGAAGCTTTAAATATATAGCTTCCTACGGTTGTAGTGCACCACCTCACACCTGACTACTGTGTAAGAAGTGGATGGTGTCCGCCCCCTCATACCTGACTACGTGCTTTAAAAGTGAATGGTTCCCCCCCCCCTGCTCACCTGGACTACAGTGGTAAAATTTTTTTTAAAATCACATTTTTTAAATTTACCGTCTTATACTCGAGTATAAGCCGACCAGTGTATAAGCCGAGGCATCTACTTTTGCCCAAAAAAAAAAAAGGAAAGCTTATTGACTCAGTTATAAGACTAGGGTAAAAAATGCAGCGGCTACTGGTAAATTTTAAAAATAAAAACAGATACCAATAAAATTAGATAGGCAGTTTAATGTCCCCCACAGGCAGATATAGGCCAGTTTTAGTGTCCCACATAGACAGGGATAAGCAGTTTAATGTCACCCCGATAGGCAGGTATAGGCAGATATATATGTCCCTTGGCAGGCTATAGGCGGTTATAGACAGTTATAGGTCTTCTTAGGCAGGTAAAGTCATTATAGGCTGTAATAGTCCCCTAGCAGGCTTATAGGCAGGTAGGTTTAGGTCCACCTAGCAGGTATAGTAGGTTATAGGCCCCCTAGCAGGTATAGGCAGGGTTATAGCCCCCCTAGCAGGTATAGGCAGCTATTATAGGCAGGCATATAGGACAGGTATAGGTCCCCTAGAAGGTATAGGCTAGGCTATTGGCAGGTATAGGTCCCCTAGGAGGGATAGGAAGGCTATAGGGAGGTATCATGGGCTCGGTATAGGCAGGTAGGGGCAGGCTATAGGTGCCCCCTAGTAGGTAATAGGTCTTCTAGGGCAGGCTATTGGCAGCGACATACGGGGATCATGGTTTAAAAAAAAAAAACAACATATAAAACCACATTCCTGGCTCCCCGTGCTCCGTCTCCCTCGCCGCTCCGCCTCCTCGCTGTGTACGGGCCTCACCGTTGCGCTTTCCCCGGTCTTATCGGGCACAGGCGGGGGTGTGTCATCAGCCGCGCTCGCAGCAGGCTGGAAAGCAATGCCTGTTCGGGAAACTCCTGACAGGCCGCACGGAGTTCTGTGTGGCGCCCGGAGTCCAACTGCGGTGTAGGGAGCGCTGCTCTCTGCTCCGCAGTGCTATCTTCTTCTCCTGCATGCGCTTCCGGTGGAGTCGCATGCAGGGGGAAGAGATCGCTGACAGAGCCTGGCCACCGCAGGCCTGGACGCTGTCAGCTACTCGGCCTTCAGGTTTTTATGCGCTCCGTGCTGTGGAGCCGCATAAAGCTGAAGGCAGTCCCTGTCGGCGAACGGGCCATCGCAGCGCCGTGGAATGCCGGACCAGTGACTCGTGTTTAAGCGAGGTGCATTTTTAGCACATTTTTTGTGCTGAAAAACTCGGCTTTACTCGAGTTATATTTGGTGTAATATACGGTTTATATATGGTATTATAATATAGATATATATAAATATATATATTATATTTATATATATATATATATATATATATATACAGTGTTCTCTTACCTGCTCTGAGAGTATTGATTTGCAGGGGGACGGTCCTCTGGTACATCTTGCACGCTAGCTTAGTTTACATCTCTTCCAGGACACCAACAGAGCTACAGTGCCAACGACTGCACCTGGTTCCAGCGCAGGAAGAAGCTGTTGTCTTCCCCTTTCTTTCCTTTCGGCACAGAACACCATGATTGAATTCTCTCCCCCACGACTAGTCTCTGCAAAATTTACCACACACATCTTGGAATCATCACTTTCTCAGCAGCTAATTGTTGGTAAATACACCCCCTCAGTTAGGTAGCTCTATACCTCCCCTCAGTTAGGTAGGCATGTATAGATAACCCCCAGGCAGGTAGGTATATGGATGGGCCCCCAGACAGGTATATAGATTTCCCAACATGCAGGTATATAGATGAGCCCTCAGGCAGGTATATAGATGTCCCCAAATGCAGGTATATAGATGAGCCCTCAGGCAGGTATATAGATGTCCCCACATGCAGGTATATAGATGAGCCCTCAGGCAGTTATATAGATGGCCCCAGGCAGTGATAAAGAGGGGGCCCCAGGCAGGTATATAGATGTCCCCAGGCAGGTATATAGATGGTCCCCAGGCAGGAAGGTATATAGATGGCCCCAGGCAGGCAGATATATTGATGGCCCCAGGCAGGCAGGTATATAGATGGCCCCAGGCTGGAAGGTATTTAGATGGCCCCAGGCGGGAAAGTTTCAGACAATACTTACCTTTAATCCTTCCTGGCCCGAGTCGTCCTTCTCGACACTGCCTGGCGTGAACGTCCAGCGCGCCGTCAGCGCGGGGACGCACTTCCGCAAGCTCCTCGATTCACAGCCTTGGTTAGTTGTTAGGCTGTGCAGGATGACGAGGAGAGGGCAGCGGTGAAAAATCACTTCACCGCACTGCTGACTTGTTATTGTTAACGGGCGTACGACGGGGAACGATGAATGGGTGGACGGGCTTTTTGGGCAGGCCCCGATTGGTGGCAGGACACGACTGATAGGCCACGTTTGTTGAAGGACCGCCTGAATGGCCCCGATAGGTGCCAGGGCCGCGGCGGGCCCAGAGGAGTGATGGGTTGGGCGGGGCAGACTAACAGGAAACAAAGGGGGCCTGCTGGGTTACAACGGCGGGCCCCTTGTTTTAGGCAATTTGGCTCCGGGCCCGTACGTTGTACCCCTGTACTTGCCCTATCGGCGGCCCGGTCTTTATCTTTTTATATGTTTATATATATATATATATATATATTTATATATAATATATATATTATACATATTATTATCTTTATATATTTCACAATGATGGAATTTACAAATGAAATTCTATCATTTTTAAACAAAAAAAAAAGGACAATGATTTAAATTAAATTAAATTTTTTTTATTTCGTTTTCCAATAAATTTACATAACATACGATTTATATATTTAACAGATTTATAGAATTCGGTAGAACAGGAGTACATCTCAAGGAACCAGTGAGTAATACTTTCTTAACTGTAGTTGGAACCGGTTTGAAGCTGTTCTGTAAAACTCATCCCGAACTAGTTGGATGATGCCAGGGCGATCATATCTAAATAGCTGGGATATCATTACTATATGGAGAGTCAGAATGGTACTTATAGCCCACACTAGAACCGTAAATCGGACCAAATTAGAAGTTCAGAACTTACTTGGCATCAGTAAAAGTACTTAGTTAGTACGTCATTATATACTTTGTTCGTAGCTTTTGTACATTTAAATTTAATTTTAATATTTATTAAAAATTATAAGACAAATCAGGCATTCTAAGAGCGGACAGCCTAGGTAAAAAAAATGAAATCCGGTATGGCTATTATGGTCCTATGGGTCAGGATATTCTACTTCTAAATTTTTTGCTACCACACATTGACGGGTATTGGTCTTCTATTTTTTTTTCCTAGATAAGCCGTACACCAAGATGTAAACATCTGTATGCAGTTAGTCTTTGACATCTGGTTAAAAAACATAAAAAAAAGGTTATTAATATTTATTTTATAACGGCAATTTTACAAGTAAACTTTTTTAATTTCAATCATCCTTGGGTTGCTGGAGGTCCATACTTTGTCTTCGACCAAATCTGCGGTGATGTAGATATCTACACAAAATCGTCCGGATACAGACACACTTTTGGGAAATACAGAGTGTTGGGTAATCCATTGAACTCCCCTTTTTCCCTAAGGTTGCTCAAAAACCCCAAAATTCCCCGGGAGCATATTTTTAACCCTTTATAAAGGGGTTTTATTTTTGACAAACCCTTTTCACAAGCACCAATCTAAAAAATTTTGAAAAGTCGTTTTCCCCGGAAAACTGGTTCTTCTTTTTTACGTAACTCTCCCTGGTTTCCATTTCCCGGGTCAAATTTCCCAAAAAAAATTCATCTAGTGGGGGATTTGGGAAAAGCACGTCCCGAGCATAAGAAAGGTTTTTTAATGCACGTAATTCCTTTAAAAAAAAATCAAATAGTTTCTATTAGAGAAAATTTTAGATTTATAAATATAATTTTTTTTTTATAAAAAAGAATAATAAATTAAACCCAAAACAATTTTTTAAAATTTAAAATTTTAAAAAAAATTGTTTGTTATGATAAAACAAAAAAAAATCTTCTAAATTGGGGCCCTTTTTTGTTCAAACCCAAAACTTTAAAAAGTCCATACGGAAAAAGGTTTTAAGGTCTGATGCCAAGGGGTTTCACCCCCAGGGTGTCTGTAATCGCTGTCCCCCTTTCTGGGCTTAATTTTTGGGAAATTTGGATACACCCGGGTAAAAAATATAAATTTATTTGAGGTGTTAAAAGACTCAACCAAAAAAATGGATCAAAATTTATTGGCATAATAAACCCTTGGGGAAAAAAAAAAACAATTACTTTAAAATGGGTTTGAAATATAAAAAAAAATAAATTTTTTTAAAAAAACCCGGTAACCAATTTTTAGTAACCCCCCTTTATGAAAAGAAAATATAAAATTTTTAAATGTTAAAAATTTAGGGGAATTTAATTACCTTTATTTTTTCATTCAAAAGGGTTTGTAGTAAACTACTTTTTTTTGCTGAAGAATTTTCTACATCGGGGCCCAAAATAAAAAAAATAAATTTTAAAAAATTTTAAAAAAAGTAAAAAATATTTTTTTTTTTAAAAAATATCCTACCTACCTCTTTGTTAGGACAACGGGGCACCTCTAAATCATCCGATCTTCCCCTGAAAACATCTTCATTATAAGGTTTTTCATTTTACCTTGTATCCCCAAAAATTAAAATATATTTTTAAAAAAAAAAAATTTAAATTTTTAAACCTATCACTGTTAAAATTTTTATTAAAAAAAAATTTTTAATTTCTAAATTTTCTTTCTTTTTTTTCTAAACTATTTTATCTAATTTTCTACTATAATTATTTTTATATATTTTTTTTTTAAAATTGCAACACAAGTTGTTAAAATAAATAAGTATGTACAAATATACAATATAAAAATCCCTTTTTTATATACATGCATGTTTCAATATAATTATAGACACAAATAAAAAAAAGAAAATAAACATTGGTATATAGAAATTTAAATATAAAACAACAATTTTTTAAATATATTTATATATTATAATTTTATATTTTAATCTTTGTTTAGATTGTGACATTAAAATTCCAAAATTTTATTTTTTTTAAGAAAATTTTTCACCAAAAACCCCAAATAAATCTAATTTCATATATAAAAATTAATATATAAAAATTATATCACACACCCTTGTATAAAAATAAATTTTATTTTTAAAATATATAAAAAGTCCCCTGTAGGGATAATCCATCCATATAAAGGCCCCCTGCATTTTGGGAATTTTATATTTAGTAGCCCCCTTTAGTGTTTAAACCATCCCTATATTTGCCCCCGTAGTGACAATCCCAAACCAATTTTAAAAATTCCCCCGTAGTCATAATCCATATAAAAAAAGGGCCCCCCCATTGTTAAATCCATATATATTTAAACCCCCGCAGGTAATCCATATTTTTTTAGCCCCTGCAGTGTAATCCTTCCATATATTTGCCCCCTGTAGTGAAAAATCCATCCCTATATTGGGGGCCCCCTGTAAATCATAATCCATTTAAATAAACCCCCAGTAGTGGGTAAACCCCTCCATATAAAAGCCCCCAGTTAAATTTAAACCATCCAAAAATAGCCCCCCTTTGGGAGTGGGTAATCCCCTCCATATATAGAACCCCCCCTAGTTATAATCCAT
The DNA here is from genome assembly GCA_025379985.1 of Phyllomedusa bahiana. Taxonomy (NCBI): domain Eukaryota; kingdom Metazoa; phylum Chordata; class Amphibia; order Anura; family Hylidae; genus Phyllomedusa; species Phyllomedusa bahiana. Next base: position 14,176 of record JAODAL010045545.1, read on the forward strand.
TTAATTTACCCCCGTAGGTTTTAAACCATTTATATATACCCCCCGCAATTTTTAAATTTCCCCAATAAAATAGCCCCCCGTTTTAGAAAAAATCCTCTGTATAACCCCCTGTTGTGGGTAATCCATCCCTATTAGTCCCCCCTTTTGTCATAAAACCATTATTATAAACCCCCTTAGTTATAATTCCCTTTTAAAAAAAAGCCTCCGCCTTGAAAACCATATATATTTAGCCCCATTGCGGAAAAATCCATCCATTATAAACCCCCCGTAGTGATAATCCATCGATAAATAGCCCCCAATTTGTGATTTTCCATCCATATATAGCCCCCTGTAGTGTTAAACCATCCCAAAATACCCCCCAGTAGGGATTTAATTTCCCTCCAAAAAAAAGACCCCCCGTAGTGAAAAATCCCAAAACCTTTTATTTGCCCCCTTAAAAAGGGATTTAAACCATATAATATTAAAAGCCCCCCAGTAGTGATTTTAAAAATCAATTTTATAGCCCCCTGTTGAGATTTTCCATCAATGTATAGCCCCCTGTTTGTGATAATCCCCTCATAAATAGTCCCTGTAGGTTTTATAAAACCATATAAAATTTTTTAAAACCCCCTTTAGTTATAATCCATATTTAAAAATTTGACCCCCTGCATTAAAAAACCATATATTTTTTTGCCCCTGCAGTGATTAAAACCATCCATTATTTTAAACCCCCCCTGTATTAAAACCATTCCTTTTATATGGCCCCCAGTTTGTTTATAACCATCGATATATAGCCCCCCATTAGTGAAATCCAACCCATTTTTTAGCCCCGGTAGTGTAATCCATTTCCATAAACCACCGTTGTGATAATCCTTCCCAAAATTTTTAGCCACCGTAGTGAAATTCCCTCCCTATTTAGACCCCCCTAGAAAAAATCCAACCATACCAAAAAAGCCCCCTGTAGGTAAAATCCCTTTATATAGCCCCCCTGCCCTTGATAATTTCCCTCAATATAAACCCCCTGTTTAGATAAACCCCTCAATTTATAGCCCCCTGTTTGATAATCCAAAACCCCCTATTTGTCCCTTTTGTCATAAAACCTTTTTAATTTCAGCCCCCCCGCAATTTTATACGCCCTATATTTTTAGCCCCCTTCAGTTAAAAAATCCCCTCCCTAAATAGCCCCCCCGTAGTGAAAAACCAGAATAATAGCCCCCAGTAGGTTGAAATCCAAACCATAAATTAGCCCCATTTTTGTTCTTTAAACTTTATATATACCCCCATAGTAAAAAATCCCCTTTCCCTAAAAAAGGCCCCCTTAGTGATAATAATCATAAAATAGGGGGCCCCCGTGTGAAATTCCATTTCCCTATAAAAGCCCCCCGTAGGTTTTAAAACCATCCAATATTAGCCCCCTGTAGGGTATAATCCAATTTATAAAAAAGCCCCCCCCTTTTAGATTAAACCATCAATATATTTGGGCCCCCTGTTTTAGATAATCCAAACAATTGGGAAAAGCCCCCTTTAAATGATAATCCAAACCAAATATAGCCCCCAATAGGATAAAAACCATCCCCTATATAGCCCCCTGTATTCCAAAAACCATATTATATAAACCCCCTGCATTGATTTAAACCAAACAAAAATATAGCCCCCCTTGAATAATCCATAATTGTTTTAGCCCCCGTAGTGTTTAAACCCTCCATATATAGCCCCCCCCGTAAATCATTTTAAACCAATATATTTAGCCCCCTGCTAAGGTTTTAATCCCCTTTTAAATTTAGCCCCCGCATTGGGTAATCCAAATAAAAATTTTTTCCCCCTGCAGTGGTTTTCCCTCCATATATAGCCCCAATTTGTGATAATTCCCCTCCATATATGCCCCCCGTAGTGTTTAATTCCCTCCATATATAGCTCCCGAGGTTTAAATCCAAACCTTTTTTAACCCCCCTGTAGTGATAATCCATTCCCTATAAAAGACCCCTTTTAGTGATAAACCATCCATATTAGCCCCAGTAGTGATAATCCCCTCGATAATAGCCCCCCCCTTTGTGATAACCCTCCAAAATATGCCCCCTGTAGTGATAATCCAAACCTATATAGGGCCCCCTGTAGTCCCTAATCCCATATATAAATAGCCCCCCGCTTGATAATCCCCTCAATATATAGCCCCTGTTGACAAAGATTTAGACATTGATGGTTGGGTTTGAGGTTTTTTTGAGGGCACAAACCCAAAATTTTCCCTGTTAACCCCAACCGAATTTTGAAAGTACCCATACGGGCAAGGTCGGGTTGGGGTCCCCCAAATTGGGAAATATGGGGTTTCGGGCATGGCGACTTTGGGGCCCCAAGGGAAGCGGGGGCGCGCAAGACGCGGCATGGAACCCGCGGGATATTACCCCTGGCCCTCAAGCCCCATCCCCCATGGGGCCGGAGTGAGCCCAAACAGTGAAAGGGGTTAACCCCCCCGATGTCCCTTTTAAAAGCCCCCATAAACAGAAAAAAAAAAAAATTTTTGGCTTTCAGAAATATGGCGATGCAAAAAAGGGTTTTTCCCTTTTTAGATAAAAATGTTTTTTTTTATGTAAAAGCAGTAAAAACCCTTAAAAAAAAATAACCCCAAAAATTTTGGTTTTCGCTTTTAATCCATATCAACCCCGCATGTCGTTTTTTTAAAGGGACAGTGAGGCTGTTTAAAAAAAAAAAAAAACAAAATACCAGGGGATTTGCTGTATTTTGTAAAAAAATGCCTCAACAAAAAAACTTAAATAAAAAAAGGATTTAAAGCATCACATGGGCCCCCCTAATGGTACAAAAAAAAAAAATCAATCATCTCGTAAAAAAAAAACCCCCAATCAGCTCCGTATACAAAAAAATTAAAAAAGCTATGGCTGTCAGAATAGGACAACATAAAAACTTAACTTTTTATAAATTCACTTCTATTGCATAAAAGTAATAAAACATAAACTATATAAAATTTATATCATTGTAATTGTACCGACCCCCATAGTAAAGTTATCAAGTCATTTATCCCATACGGCGAACACTGTAAAATGAAGCCCAAAAATAATTGCGGAACTGCATTCCCCCCACCCCCATTTTCATGGCCCAATGCTAAAAACCAACTACGGAACACCTGTGTGCCCAAAATGCAAAATACACCATTAGATGATATCCCTGAAGGGTGCTGACTCCAAAATGGGGCAACTTCTGGAAGGTTTCACCTGTTCTAGTACTTTGGGGGCTTTGCAGATGCGACATGACCCCACCAATATCTGTGCTCCAAAAGCCAAATAACACTCCCTCCCTTATACACCCTGCCATGAGCCCAAACAGCAGTTTACACCCACATGTAGGGTATTGCTGAACTTGGAAGAAATTGCGTAATAAAATTTGGGGTGCTTTTTTTCCAGGATTCCTTGTAAAAATTAAACATTTTCAGCTAAAATTGCAGATTATTGTAAAAAAAAAAAAATTATTTTCAGAGCCGTACGCTAAAGAAATTTGTGACCACACCTGTGGGGTCGATATACTCACTGCACCTCTGGATATATTCCGTAAGGGGTGTAGTTTCCAATATGGGGTCTTTTAGGGGAGTTTATTAGGTTTTGGCACCTTAGGGTGTCCGCAAACTGAAATGGCGCCTAAATAAAATTGTAATGAAAAAGAGACCCCAGAGTCCAATAAGTGCTTCTCCTATTCTGAGGCTTGTGGTTGACCCAAAAAGCGCACTAGGGCCACATATGGGATATCTCTGAAAACGTCAGAATCTGAGGAATCGATATTAAGCTGCATTTGCCTGGTCACATCTATTGTGTTCCAGTGAATAATGAATAAAAATTGAAAATCTGCAAAAAAAGTAAAATTTTTGGAAATTTCACCCCCACTTTGCTTTAATTTCTGGGAAATATCTAAAGGGCCCAAAAAAACTTCTTTGTAAGGGGTTGCGCCGCGGTCCGGTCCACGGACCGCGTCGCACCGTGCCCCCACGCGACAGGTCCCCGGCGGGGACGGGTGCCGTGCGGGCCCCCACTGTCGCCCGTGGCTGCATCGTCCCATCTCCTCACCTGACCGCGCTCCCGTTCGGTCCGGCGCCCCCCCCTGCTGGCCGGAATGCGGCATGCGCGCCCCCTACGCGCCGCGCTCGTTCATGTAGATTTAAAGGGACAGTGCGCCGTTAATTGGCTAATTCCCGGGCGCTGTCTCTATTTAAGTTTTGGTTCCACGTCACTTCCCCGCGGGATCTTTGTTGCCCCGTGCCTTTTTGAAAGCGTTCCTGATAGTCTATTTGCCTTGCCGTGTACCAGACCTTGCTACGTTTCTCGACTCCGAACCTCTGCCGCCTGCCCTGACCTTATCGCCTGTCCACGACCACGAACCATTGCCGCCTGCCCTGACCTTCTGCTGCCCACGTACTACGATTTCCCGGACTTACGTTCTGTACCTCGCTGCACCTCGGCCGCCACCCGCAAGCAAATCAAAGTCGGGGGTTTAACGACCTGGTAGCCTCACGCCGCAGCAAGGGCCATCCCGCTTTGCGGCGGGCTCTGGGGAATACCGGGGGGTAACTTAGATTCCGTTCCCTGGCGTGGCTTAACTACCATCGCCTGCGTGGTCCAGCGGATCCACTACCAAGTCCGTTACATTCTTAAATGCTTTTTTAAATACTTTAAGGGGTGTAGTTTCTTAGATGGTCATTTATTGGGGTATCTAACATACAGGCCCATCAAAGCCACGTCAGAACTGGACTGGTCCCTAAAAAAATCTATTTTGCAAATTTTCTTGAAAATGTGAAAAATTACTACAATATTTCTAGGCCCCTTAATGTGGTACAAAAAAAAATAAACATTTAAAAAAGCATTGGTGATTCAGTTAAAAAACTTTTTTGAGTGGGAAAAACTATCTGTCTTAAAACGCAGAAATTTTTTAACTTTGAAAATTGCTTTAAATTTTTGCAAATTTTCATGATATTTTTATATTTTCACAGATAAACAAGGACTTTTTAGACAAAATGTATTACTAACTTAAAGCACAATGTGTCACGAGAAAACAATCTCTGAATCACTTGGATAGGTAAAAGTGTCAAAAAAGTTATTCTCACATAAAGTGACACATGTCAGATTTTAAAACCAGGGCTCTGTCAAGAAGGCCAAAACTGGCTCCGGTGATAAGGGGTCAAATAAGCTGTACACTGACTACTTGTGTGTGTGTGTATATTATATTATATATATATAATTATATATATATATTTTAATATATATATATATATATATTATATATATAAATATATTTATATATAATTTATATACAGCCATATGAAAAATTTGGGCACCCCTATTAATCTTAATTTTTTTTAGTTCTAAATATTTTTGTGTTTGCAACAGCCATTTTAATTTGATATATCTAATAACTGATGGACACAGTAATATTTCCGGATTGAAATGAGGTTTATTGAACTAACAGAAAATGTGCAATATAGTATATATATATGCAGGCCAAGATATCTTTTATCGTATATATAGGGACACTTCTGTAATCTGAACCACCACACCTCTGGATCCATAATGAAGATTAGTCAAGGGTTCAGAACAGGTGCTTGTAGGAATATATGTTGTTTTACCTTGCCAACCTAATTCTGGCAACTAAAGGCGTAGTGATTCAGATTATAGAAGTGTCCACCCTTACCTTTTTATGCATTTTATGAAGGACTTCAATGTCTTATGTTATAATTAAATACATAATCTTGACAGGCTGCAAAATACATGACCCTGTGCATCGCCTACCACTTGTCCTATCACCCATCTGTTAACAAAACAGCCTGAGGCCCCAAACCAAGCCACCCTCCCGGTTACCGCCCCCTGGACATTGATAAAGACATGAGGCAAGGTTGGATAAATTGGCCACAGCAGCCGTTTTATTAACAAACAATATAAAACAAAGCGTAAATAACCGTGATTACAAAATTTAAATATATAATACTCTGTATCAAAATATAAATATGTCATGTATTCAACAAATGCACTTAACTTCCAAACAACCCATCCAAACAACAACGCATTCACCCTATAAGAGAGGAAACCATGGGGCTGAGGTCCTTGGAGCTAATACCTAGGTCTGGCGAAATCTTGATATACTTCCACTGTATTTACTCTCAGTTGGCACCCCAAGCTCGAAGGCACCACAAGCCACGTCTGGTGGCTTCCACTGAATGAAAACCAGGCTCACAGGGATACCACTCTGCTGAGCCCACCTCATCTTTGCCAGACCAGGTCAAACCTTTAGGTTAACGCCGGGGAGCCAACCACCACTCTTTCACCCACTCCAAGGTCCCCAAACTGCCCCACCCCAGCCAATTTGATAACAGACGAACGACCACCCATACAAGCACAGCCAATAAACCTCATGCCCCGAAATCCTCCAAACCCTCGTAAACCCTCCCCCCCAAAAAAAATCCTTGAAAAGAAGGGAGGGTGGGACTACTGAGCTTCGCTCTCGCGTCTGATCCTGCTCTGTGCAGGGCATGGCTTATATATGCTGCACTCTGCATGTGTGACATCACATGCCGACTCTCCAGGTCATGTGGTGCTTCCCTCTAGTGGGGCTGCGCACCACACATCCAGCCTTGACAACTGTTGGGTCTTTGTATAGAGACACATATAGCATATCCATTCTTCTGACAGAGTATTCAAAATCATGTTTGCTTTTCAACACTGGTCATTTCATGGTATGTATCTCAGGATTTTTTGAGCTAAAAGGAAAGGTAAGGAAGGGCAATTATCGCATTAATAAAATTCTGTGCCTTCAATAATGTGGGTATTAGTAGTTTACATAAATTATAAATGGTTATTTTTTATGACTTGCTCCCACACTGAACCAGCGATCAGTACTTTTCATATTTTTTCTACTGTAAAGTAATACATCTTTTACATGAATACACATACCATACTTAGATGCAATAATATATGATAAAGTACCGTAAAATGTACTTTATGGTCCATTACAGTTTGCAGTATGAAACATTGCAGTTTGGAACCTACTAAGCAGTTTGAAACTACTAAGCATCATTTGTTTGTCAAGCTATAGTCACAAATGTAAATTTGCATGTTCAACATCACTGCCATCTGGAACTCTCTATTTCAGCCAAAGATATTATCAAGTAAAAATGTCATGATGCATGAAAGATGCCAGATGCCAAAATCAAGTAATAACAACAACAGTAATAATAACAATGATAAGGTACAGACTATCTGTAAAACTAGTCATGTTTATAATTTTACAGAGAATTCTTTATTGTTTGCATTGAATTCCAACAATTGGGGGATCATCTGCATCAAGTAAATTAAAGACAGAGGGCCACCTTGCTACCGTGTCTCTGTTTTAGACTTACTGTGATAAAATCATACTGAGCAGAATTTATGTTCCATCTAAGTCTTTGTAACTGCTAAGCACGAAAATTAGGGTATGTTCACAGTGTACTGAGGCATGCACGCATGCACGCCTTTGTTAGCACTGTTGAAAGTATGCGCTTTCAAGCAAATGCTTTCAACGTAAATGCCCCGAGGCAGCTTTTTGCCTCGTATACCTATCTATTTCTTGCTGTGTAAACGCAACGATCTTAAAATGATTGTAGTCTGAATGATTTTGCACAACACTCAATGAGTGTTGTACTTGTACAATGTTTTTACTGTATTTGCATAGTACAATCCTCAAATACGTTGTTTGAACATACCATTAGAGACCTGGGTAGTGTTCCCTCTAAGTCAGGCAATACAGAACATATGGTTATTGGATGCTCAGTTGACGGGTCAGGCTCCTTATGCCAATGGTAGATTGAAGACCACAACACTCCGCTATGCGTTTTAAAGGATGCAATGTCCGGTATTTTTTTACACAGTAGTAGAATACAATGTAACTCCCAAATTTGCAGGCGTCATAAAGTATTTAATAAAGGAATATTCCAGAGAAGAAGAAAATGTTTCAGCATGGACTGCGCCTTCTTCAGGTTTTATCTGAATAGGAGGATATGAACTGAAGAAGGTGCAGTCCATGCTGAAAAGTTTTCTTCTAGTCTGGAATATTCCCTTATTGTATACTTCATGGCGCCTGTAAATTTGGGAGTTACATTGTATTCAAGTAGTACAGAACCACATAAAATAAATTATTAGCTATTTGTCAGCGAGATATACAAAGACACATAGCATCCAGACAAAAGTTCCATTCCATCTGATGAGAGAGAGAAGATGAGACAATGAAACAGGAAACTACCTATCTTCAAAAACTCCACTAACTCTCCTTTCTAACATACCATGAATCCCACAAGCCACAAGTCATAAACCAAAACTAGCTGCAGTGGCACATCCAGGGTATTCTAATTAGAAAAAAAACAGTATAAAATTATGGTTGTTGATAACAAAGTTCTTCTTGAACAGTCAGCAGATACCACAAACCAATAGCTGTTAACCAAATTAGCTACACTGGCACATCCATGATTTTGCCTTCAGAAAAAGTGTTAATTTATAGTTGTTGATAACCAAATTCTCCCTGAACAGCCCAAAAACCAGTCAAGCCTAACCCCAAACCAAAAAAGCTTCGTGGGGCCCCCCTGGATCCCCTTTAGAAAAAAAGAGTGAAATAATGATTGTGGGCAACCCAAAAACTTTTTAAACAGCTTGTAATACCCTAAACCCCTTACACAAACCAAATTTTTCTAAAAGTGGGACATCTTATATTAAAGGATTAGAAAAACCTTGGATGTTTTCCCCCTTAACTGCGGAGTAATTACGCCCCGCAATTTTCGCCCTGTGGGGGGGGCGGGGGGGGGCGGGGGGGGCCCGGCACTTCGCCAGCCCATTGCTTGCTTCCAGGTTTCGTATACCCGCTGGGAAAATTTCCCTTTACTTATCTTTTCCCCCCCAGGGGATTCGCCAAGAGGGGGGGAGACGTAATCCATTTTTCTCTAGGAAAATGTGAATTACCCCTATATGGGAGGGTTTCAGCCGTAATTTACCACTCCGGGGCGTAATTACGGACCCAAATTGGCCCATTTTAAGCCTTGTGAACATGGCCTTTAAAATGTGGTAACCCAAAATTTTCCATTTAAAAGCAGCCCCGCAGATACCCCCAAAACCCCTGCTGCAAAGCAAATAGACACATGGTTTCAACCACAGGTATTGCAATTGAGAAAAAAACTGTGTAATTAAAGAATTGCTAATCACTCCTTTTTTATAATTATTATAATATTTATTTATTTGTTTTATTTTTAATTTTTTTGACGAATACCAATAACCATTGGCCGCAAACCAAATGAGCCAATGGCACAACCTGGTATGCAATTAGGAAAAAGAATATAATAGAATGGATGTGAACCTGTCTTTTTTTTTGTCAATACTCACCAAACAAGCTAATGCACCAAAACCTTTGGGAGGCAAACAGCGATCTTTGTAATAACAAATGTTTTGTGAAACCGTGACCTGAACAAGGCTATCGTGAGCCGAAACGCCGGGTTTCTGTCCCCCCTGCACCCTCTGATTGATGGAAGGAAATTTGGTAAAAAAAAAGCATAATTTATTTCTTGCTGGGTCCTATTTCCTTTTGGAATTTATTCCTTGTTTTGTGAAACCATCATCCCAAAGTCCAGAGAATCCAAAGAGAATTCATTAAAAAACAAGCATACATATTTTTGCTTATTCAATCCTTTTGCAAATTCGTCAGTAAATTAAAAAATAGTGTAAAAAACTCTTGCTGGCATTTTCAACCCCACCACATGAAAGTCAGGACATATCTAGCATTCATAGACAGTTTAGGCCCCATCGTGCCTCTAGCAATCTTGGCTAAATTTTTAAGTTGTCACCAGAAATCTTCCTGCCCCCATCAAATGTGTGTGCTTGGAGAGGAACGAAGTAAGTGGTTTATTAGGGCCCCCCCCTATGGTGATTATAATGGTCCCCAATTGGTGATATAAAAGTAATGGGTTCCCCCAGTATGATAGCTCTATAGGGCAAATTAAAAATAAAAAACTAACAGTACTCCTCTCTTTCCTGATCCCCTGTTGAAGCTCTCACTGCTCCCGGTCTTATGGCACAGGTGGTGTGACATCATCATGCTGTGCAGGCAGCGGGATGACATACTCACACTGCCTGTGCTGGATACTACATAGGGCCACAAACCTGCTTGCGAGAAACTGGAGTACTCCACGGGGCAGGTACCCCTTACACGTTAAATGTAATCGTCCATAGGATGTGCATACACTTAAAAAGGCCCCAATACGTCTAGGTCCACAGCAGCAGTTCGGAACCCAGCGACCTCAGGTTTGGGGCAGCGCCAGATTTATCAGGGGAATAGCTGTAATACAAAATTGTCTTCCGGGGCCCCAAGTTTGAACCCCTGTTCTTTCAATGTAAATACTTTAAATACAAATATACATAATGCTTTGATTCAAAGCAAAAAAAAAATTTTAAAAATACATAAAAAAGGAGAAGGAAAAAAGACGGAGCCGGTGGACAATAACCCATAATAGCCCAACGCCAAGTAAGACCTGTTAGCAGCCGCAAAGTGCAGTCAGGGGTAACCATTAGTCTGTTTAAAGGGGGGGGGTTATCTCATGATTGCAAAATGTTTGACGACCTCAGCTAAATAGTCAGCACAACATCCATTCCCCCTTTCCCAATGTCCCCCAAACTCCTCGTTTTTTGCGTGTTACGGGGAAACCGCAAATACCCCACATTTTTGGGCCCAATTAAAATCAGGCCCTTGTAGTCCATTATTATTATTATTTTTTTTTAGGCCCTTAGGCCGGTTAAATATTAAAGGGGGGGTTACAAAATTTGCATGGGTCAAACAAGTAAAAAGGTGACGATAAAAACTAAAAACGATATAGAGTCGAAGGGGGCCCCTGTGTGGGGGCTTGCAGTCTACAAGAAAAGGGGGGAAGGAAGAATGTGAGGGGCAACATTTTTGGGGTGGATAGGGGCAGTGGGGCAGTTCTCGTTATAGCCAATTCTAGATTTTAAGGCAGGATTATGGGGGGGAGAGATTGGAGGCCTTGTAAATCAGGGTTAAAAACATAAACTGGATTCACGGGCAATGGGTACCCCAGTGTGGGATTGGTGGGGGGGAGAGGCAGGGGAGAAGGGGAGGGTGGATAAAGGGGCGCAGGTTAAGGATATTTTGGGAGCTATGGTGCTAGTTGGGAGGCCACAAGAGGATGTTGCGGGGTATACGGGAGTCATGAGGACAGGGGAAGGTTTTTGTGTACAAATCGGGAAAAGAAAGGATTTGGGAGTTTTTTTTCAGGTGGAAAGGCGGCAAGGAAGGGTTTGGATGTGGGTTTAAAGGACAGAGGGGGAGTCAAAGATCATCCCAAGGCAGCAACTTGCAGGGCGGTGAAAATTGGAGCCGTTACTGGATAGAGAACCCGGTGGGGGGAACAGTGGGACAGGGGAAAAAGGTAAATAAATTCAGTTTTCTCCACATTTCGTTTTAGGAGTTGGCAGGTAAAGGGGTGGGGCGTAGACAGTCATTGACCCGGGAGATCGAAGGTTAAATCTGGGGCAGAGAATAATTTGGGGTGTCACGCACATGGGTAGTACTGAAAGCCAATTGATGCTATACTGACCCAGACCCAAAGTGTAAAGGAAAATAGTGGCCCAGGACTGATCCCTGTGGGACACAACAAGAGCAGGGAGGGAAGGGGTGGTGTGAGAATGAAAAATGTTAATGTCTGATCATGGGTATGAGGGTCCAGGAAAGGGCCAATTGTGATGTCGAGGATGAGAGGATTTATTTAAAGGGGGGAAGGTCGACGGTGTCAAAGGCAGAGGACAAGTCTAGGAGGAGAAGCAAAGAATAGTTACAGGGTTGTTGGTGACTTTGGTCAGGGTGTTTCAGTAGAGTGGTGGGGTCAGAAGTCCGATTGCAGTGGGTCAAGGAGAGAGTGGAGAAATGAGAGGACAGTTTAAGGTAGACATGCTGTTTAAGGGTTTAGAGGCAAAAGGGAAACGTAGATAGGCGATAGTTTTGGGCGAAGGAGGGTTGGATGGTTCTTTGGTGGGTGCAAAGGGAGCATGTTTAAAAGAGTAAGAAAAGATTCCAGAGGTTAAGAGATTGGTGAGGGCTGGGATGATAACAGCCCTAATATCTGTGGTGGATAATAACCAGAAGGCAACAGGAGCAAAAAGTAATGACATTTAGAAACATGTACAGAATCCCTGTGTATGGGGCTTACATAGATCAAAGAGTGGTCTAGTGACCTGCCCACCATACCCTCTATATAACCTGCTAACATGAAGGGATCAGACATCACCATGTGCCTGCACACTGCTAATATGAAGAACACATACCCATCACTATAGTGCCTTGCACACAGAAGCATCAGTATCCAGCTCTAACCATGGAGTTCACATATAGAGCACTGAAATCTTGACCTGTATACACCCCTATTAATGTAAGGAAGGGAGAATCTGCACACAGCAGCATCAGGATACAACTCTGGTAACATGGAGGCATCACCCAGAACTCCATCCACTAGTACAGTACATTCAATACAGGCAAAGGGAATCACTGTCTATACTGATCCTAATCTGTTTGATGCCCCCTGCTCCTCTCTCATCCGTCTCCACACTGATCCCCATCTGTATGATGTCTTTTTTATCCTCTCTCACCATTGTCCCTAAAACATGTGTCTTCCCACCATGTTTAGCAGAGTAACTTATTATTATTATTTATTTTAGAGCACCCTTAGTTCAAGAGTGCTGTACAATCAAGGGGGTTATATACATAACGTAGGTCAAATAAGTACAAGGTGACGATAAATAACTAACAACTGTACAGAGGGAGAGAGGCCCCTTCCCGTGAGGGCTTACAGTCTACAGGGAAGACTATAGCTAATGCCTGTCCTCAGGCTGCCCCTCCTGTCACACTTCTCACATTCCCCATCACACCAGAAAGCGGAAGACACCACATGGGGATGATAACAGTGTTAGGGTATTCCACGGGGGAAATTTTTGGCGCACTTTCGCTGTTTTGCGTTTAATTGGGCGGATACGCGCCGAAATTCGGTAATCCATGTTTCTAGGGCTGCCCCCCATGCAGGGGGTGTGCCGGCGTTTTAGCTGAGCTCCCAAAACACGATATGGTGCGGCGCATGCTGTTGCGGCATAATCGGGAACGTCCCTTATGTAGGAAGATGTGCAATGTTGAGCGGGGAGTGAGCAGCGAGGTTGGGGAGTAAACCAGGAGGGATCGGGGAGGGGCCCAGATACATGAGGGGGATGGTGTCGGGGGGAAACAACCCATGTTTTAAAGAGGGGAACCCCATGATTACCTGATTAAAACCCCCTTTCACAATAAAACTCTAAATGTCTGGTGCGTGTAGTGATCCAGTTTGTATTTCCTTGATGGGCACTGAGGTTTTTTCCCCATTCCATTGGGGGAAAAAGGGATGGAAAATGAAACGGAAAATTACATATCTTAAAAAAAATTTGTAAAAATTTGTACTTTGCACTATCCCTTCTAAAAGGGGAATCACCCCAAAATAAAATCACACAATTACATATATACAATTATTACTAAAAGCGTTAAAGGGCCCCACCTCCCATTCAGTCCCCTTCCCAAGTCTTAGGGTTTCATTATTATGAGTACCAGGATAAACAAGTCTTGTGACATGAATTATCTGTGGTCAAACAAATGTATCCTTGGCCATATCTGTCAGGGACTTTTCCAGAAGTATTGTTTTTTCCTGGGTTTTTATGGAGATCTTCAGCGTAAAGATCTTCCTCCTGGGGAGTAATGTTTCCTTCCTGGAAAACCCTTTCCTTTTGGTGATTTGCACCCTCTTTCCAGGGAACTTTACCTCTGACATCAATAAGAAATGTCAAGAGCTACCTTAAGCACCAGTGAAGAAATTTTAGGCCTCTAAAAGACTTTTAGAGCATCTTGCTTCCAGCTTCTAGGCTAAACTTTTTCTTGTCACAGACAAGATGGTTAACAAGTTTATATCTCCTCACCAATCCATCAGGTTCTTAAATTGAATCAGGCTGAAGATGATCCAAAAAGAAGGTAAATCTGCACATATTTGACTGTATTAAAAAAAAAATAACCCAAAAAAATACAAAAATTTTATTTTAATCATAATGGTAAAAAGCTTAAAATCTTAGCCCCAAACTTTTAATACTAGGTTTATGTTCTTCGAGTCTATATCATTTTTAGATTAATGGACAAATTTATAGCGTAATGAGTATTTTTAGTCAAAGAGAAATATATACATACATTGCATTCTGGGCAGTGTATACCTCAACTGAATTTAATAAAATTTTGGTGATTTGCAAATCAGAGGAATTAAAAGTGTTAAAGTAAAAAGGCCTTTGTGAAAAACACAAAAAGTCAATTTATCTCAGAAACCCCCCTGTGTGCCCTACACAATAGGGGCAGGTGAAGGGGGAAAATCTCATTAAAAGCAACTTTATTTTTAGGATTTATCCTACTCATTTTTTTTTCATGCAAAAAATTATATTTCCCCTTTTCCCTTGGGTCATGTTGTTAATTTAGAAATGTAGTCTTTTTGGGGAGTTTTTTTCATTAATTATTTAAAAGGTGGGATAAAAGTTTAAATCAAATAATAATATCCCTTTATGTTTTAATTGACCTCAAAATCTGCAGCATTTTCTTTTTGCAGAGATAAAAATAAATTTTGCCGAACAACAGCATTTCTTTGGGTATTAAAGATAAATAGATATTTAAATTCAAAAAATATTTCCACACCCGTCCTTCATGTTTAAAAAGTCAAAAAGATTTTAAGTAAAGGGTTTAAAACCCCCCTTTGAAATTTAAAATATGAAGTTTGAGATTTTCTGAGTCCAAAGGGGGGAAAGGGGCCAAATGTACACACAAAATTTATATAAAAAAAATATAATACAGTGGAACGGAAGTATTCAGACCCGTTTAAATTTTTCGCTCTTTGGAACCATTGGTCCCATTTGGTAAGACCAAAAAAGTTTTTTTTTTTTTGCTCATTTATGAAAACCCCCACCATTTAAAAAGAGAAAAAAACAAAAAATGTTTTTTTTTTGCAAATTTATTAACAAAAACTAAATACACATGGTTTAAGTTACAACCCTTTGCTCATATTGAGTAAACCACCCTTTTAACTATCAGCCATGAGTCTTTTTGGGAATGATGAAAAAGTTTTTCACACCCGGATTTTGGGGTCCTTGCCATTCTTCCTTGCAATCCCCCCTCCAGTATCTCATTGGTTTGGGGAAAACCCGGTGGGCAGTCATTTTAATTCTCTCCAGAATGCTCTTTGGTTTTGGGGCAGGGGGCTGGGTGGGTAGTCAAGAATGGCCAGAGTTTTTGTGAAGCCACTGTTTTTTTTTTTAGCTGTGTCTTAGGGTTATTTCTTGTTGGGAAGTGAACCCCTTTTGGCCCGTCTGGGTCCAGAGCGTCTGAAGAGGGTTTTTTTCTGGAATCTTTACTTGGCCCATTTATTTTCCTTCAATTGAACCAGTCGTCCTGCCCTGCAGTGAAAAACCCCGTAGCAGATGCGCCACCCCATGTTTCCCTGTTGGGATTGTATTGGGGGGGTAATGAGGGGGCCCCCGGGTTTTTTCCACAATACCGCTTTGAATTAACACCAAAAAATTCTTTTTTATTCATCAGACCGAGAAACTTATTTCTCAAGTCGGGAGTCATGTGTTTTTTGCAAAGTAGCGGTCTTTCCCATGTCTTGCATGGGAAATTTTCCCTTGGACACTTCCATAAAGCCCCCGACTGTGGAGGGCTGCGTGATAATTGCTTTGTGGAATTTTTCTCCCAATCGGTAATCCAATGAAGGTTAAAGGACAGTCACCTCTGCAGCGTGGGAAAGCTTCAAAATTTTGTTTCCCGATCATTTATCAACCGAATACTCCTGTAAGGGATCAGAAAGTATAATACCCGGGTTTAGGAATGATCAGTATTAAAAAATTTTAAACAATTGGGGAAACGAGGTATCCAAATTAAAATAGAACAGCATAGTAAAGGTAGGGATTCAGGGTACTAATGCATTTTTTTCCATTTCTTTGAAATTTCCCAAATGGATATTTTTCAGGACCCCCATCGAGAGGGTCTAATTGAATTACAAGAGAGAATCCTAAATAGGAAATTCACACAGCCTTCCAAAACCCTTTCCCGCAAGAATGGGAAGCTTGGGCGTGGCTTCAAAAAAATGGCTGGGTTTTCGCCAAAACAGATAAGGGCGGAGCTGTGGTACTCCTTGATGCTGACCGTATAAAAATGAATTTACAAAAATGTTGGAGAATGCAATGAGTTACAAACTTTTTTTCATAATCCTCCGAGGGGTTTAGAAGGGGTTTGCAGTCGGTTTAGATCAGGGGGGAGCCCTTTGGGTCTGTTAGGGGTTTTTTGAAAAATTTAAAATTAAAAAACAGTGACACCCATCATACAGCCTTCCTAAAGTGCACAAAGGGACTTTTCCTCCCGCCTTGCCCAAAGTTCAGGGATTGGCTCATTAAATGAGCAATGGGACGATGGGTTTATAGACAATTTCAGTCCCGGACTTACTTAAACTGGTATCTAAGGGAAAAAAAACATTGGGATCCCTTAGAGTTGGTCACATGGCCGAGGGGGGTCTGGGTTTCGGTGATGTAGTGGGATTGTACCCCTGTTCCCCCCTACCCCGCCCTCCCGGTCTTGCGGAATTTTACCAATATGTGATTATTCTGTAGTTAAGCAATCTTTTAGTTTTGGGACGAATATTGTGACATAATTTCTTTTTTTTGTGGAGAATTTTTTCCAACGGTAAAATGGAGCTCAATGGGGAAGTTTTTCACCACGCTTTTCCCAAAATATATACAGCATGCGCGGGAGAAACTCCTATTTAGGAGGATCATCCCCCTTTTTTAATGTTTAAATTGGATTCCAGTTTTTTCGGGAAGATTTTGAAATTTTTTTTGGTGGGGGATATACCCGGGCGAATTTTTAAAATATATAATTAAAACATGAATTTGGGGATTTATCTGAAAACAAATTCCCAAAATATATATTATCTGATGTCACCTTTATCGGGAAAAAGAAGCAATGTAGTTGTCAAACCCTTCCAAAAAATATGCAAGGAAATTTCCCTTTTTAGGGCAGAGTCATGCCATCCCCCCCTGTCATCCTTTTAAATTGCCTGTTGGTGAGCTTAACGCACTAAACGAAATTGCTCCATTAAAAGAGGTTTTATGGGTCAAAAGAGGCCCCCCGGAGCAGACTCATAAGAGGGATACCACCAAAAAAGTTTAATCAAGCCATAAAAAGTTGAAAAATCAAAGGTAAAATTTTTTCTTAAAAAAAAAATTTGAGTGAGAATCCCAAAAATGACAACATCACGTTCTCGACTAGCTTTGTTGCAATATAAAAGATAGGAAAATAATTAAAATGCTCTCCCGATTTTTATGTGAATAAACAAAATTTAAAAATTTATGCAACACAATGTTCGCATTGAGATGGCCAATTTTTCAAAAATTTGGTCGGTCACTTCGCCAATTTTTCCACAAAAAATTTGTTTCGGGCCGAATTATTCGGGACGAATCAGTTAAAAACAGCTATTTTCCCGGCTGCCCCGAGCCTGCAGGGGGCTGTCGAACGTTGTGCCATGTTAAAAATCAGGGGGGGCTTGGGTTTTGGGCTTTATACAATGTTGGTTTT
>JAODAL010045546.1:0-31834 GCA_025379985.1 Phyllomedusa bahiana
ATCCTTGGGTTTGCCAAAAATTTTTATTTTTTTTTTTTAAACCCCTCCCTTTTGTCCCGAAGTTTGTAAAAAAAGGTTCAAGTAACAAAGATAAAACATAGTAAATAGTAATAAGTCATAAAAACATATAATAAGGTTCATAGTAATAGTAGAAAAATCAAAGAACTGTAGTAAGTTTATAGTAACATAGTGATGGTTTATAGTACATAGAAAAAATATGTAAATAGAGTTTGGGTAAACAAAAAAAAGTTCATAGAACCCCCCTTTTGGGGCCCCCCCCCTAACATAAATAAAATTCAAATTTTAAAAGAAAAAATCATAGTAAATTTAAAATAAGATATTAAATCAATAATAAAGAATCATATAACTTTAATAAAAATCCAATTACATAATTTAAACTAAACATATATTAAGAACCCAAAGAAGCAATAATAAAATCTATAAAATAAGAAATAAATAACATAGAAAATATAGAATAAGTAAAAATAGAAAATTAAAAACAAGTAAAAGAGATAAGGTCAAGTAAAAGAAAATAAGACAAGTAAATAGTATATGTTTTAGTAACATATAGATAAGGTTCATAGTAAAAATAGGAAAAACATAGTAAAAGAAAAGGGGATAGTAAAATTAGAAAGAAAAAAGTAAATAGTAGATAGTCATAGTAAAATAGTAATAAGAATCATAGTAACAATGATAAAAGGGTTTATAGTAAAAAGTAGATAAAAAATCAAAGTAAAATAGTAGATAGTTCTGTAAACATAGTGAAAGGTTTATAGTAAAAAATAGTTTGAAAGGTCTAGGAAAAATGGGAAATAAAAAATAGAACAAGTAGAAAGTTCAAGTAACATATAGTGGTTTTATAAATTAGTAGATAAGATTTATAGTAACATAGTAAAAAGTCATAGTAACAAGTAGAAAGAATCATTTTAAAATATAATTAATTTTAAAATAACATAGTAGATAAGGTTATGAACCAAAATAGATAAGAAACATTAACATAGTAGATAAAATATAGTTCTTTTAGAAAAAATCATGTAAAAGTAGATAAAAAATTTATAGTAACATAGTAGATAAGAATCATAGAACATAGTAATAAGGTTTTATAGTAACATAGTAAAATTATAAATAACATAGTAGTAAGAATCATAGTAAAAAAAAGTAATAAGGAATCATAAATAACACATTGAAATAATCATAGTAACATAGTAAAATAATCATAATAAAATAGTAGATAAGGTTCATAGTAAAAGTAATATGTCATAGTAACATAGTAGAAATGAATCATAAAAAAATAATAAGGTTTAGTAACATGTAGATAATTATAGTAAATGTAATAAGGTTCATAGTACATGTAAATAAAAATTTAATTTAACAAGTAGAAAAAAATCATAGTAACATATAGATAATTTCTAGAAAATTTTAGTAATAAAATCATAGAAAACTAGAGATAGAATCATAGTAACAAGTGAAATAATCAAGTAACAATAGAAAAGGGTTCATATAAAATAGTAGATAAGAATCAAGAAACAGAAAAATAATTCATAGTAAATATAAAAAGGGATAGTAAATAAAATAAAATCATAGTAACAAGTAGAAAAGAATCATAGTAAATTAGAAAAGGGTTCAAGTAAAAAGTAGATAAGAATCATAGTAACATAGTAGAAATGAATCATAATAAAATAGTAGATAAGGTTCATAGTAACATCGTAGATACGAATCATAGTAACATAGTAGATAAGGTTCATAGTAACATAGTAGATAAGAATCATAGTAACATAGTAGATAAGGTTCATAGTAACATAGTAGATACGAATCATAGTAACATACTAGATAAGGTTCATACTAATAAATAGATAAGAATTAATAGAAAACACAGTAGAAATGAATCATAGTAACATACTAGATAAGGTTCATAGTAATATAGTAGATAAGAATCATAGTAACACAGTAGAAATGAATCATAGTAACATACTAGATAAGGTTCATAGTAATATAGTAGATAAGAATCATAGTAACATAGTAGAAATGAATCATAGTAACATAGTAGATAAGGTTCATAGTAACATAGTAGATAAGAATCATAGTAACATAGTAGATAAGGTTCATAGTAACATAGTAGATAAGAATCATAGTAACATAGTAGATAAGGTTCATAGTAACATAGTAGATAAGGTTCATAGTAACATAGTAGATAAGAATCATAGTAACACAGTAGAAATGAATCATAGTAACATACTAGATAAGGTTCATAGTAACATAGTAGATAAGGTTCATAGTAACATAGTAGATAAGAATCATAGTAACATAGTAGATAAGGTTCATAGTAACTTAGGAAAGCCATAAAGGGATTCCATGAAAAGTATAGGTACAATGTCCTGTCTGGTACTAAGCCATTACTTGATATGGTAACAGCTACTGGTAGAGGGTGTGGTTATTCTGGATCCATTCTCAAGCTTGTGGAAATGTGGGTCAGAGTCCAAAGTTCTCGCCCTTAGTAGGATTTGTCTAGGGGAAGTAAACTATGCAGAATCAGGCGAGATCCACTTTATAGCAGTATTTCGGAAATTGTTACATAGTAGATAAGGTTCAAAGTAACCTAGTAACATAGTAGATAACATTGGAAGAAGACCTAGATCTATGGAGTCTTACTTATAACCCCATAGTGTTGATCCAGAGCAAGGAAAACCCCTTTATGAAGTGCAGACAAAATGTCCCAAGAGGAAAAATTCTTTACTGGCTCCAAATCTGATATGAGAATAAATCCCTGGAACTTCAAAACCTTAGACCTACAGGCCCAAAAAATTAAGAATTTTGTATTTCTGAAATAAACTAGCCTTGGCTGGAGCCAACTTGTGGAGATGTGATTTTAAAGATTTGCTTTCAATTTTAGATATTTTTTTTTCTAAAATATCCAAACTTTGCTGTGCATATTCTTTTTACAATCACAATTTTTAAAAAATTCAATTAAGTTGATTGACGAAAAAAAATATAGTTTTAAAATAAGTTTGCAGAAATTCAACCAATCCCCCAAAACAATATTCCTCCCATGGTTATTCAATACCAACTATAGAAGTTTTCTCACAGTTTCCTTATATATAGTGGTATAGAGTACTAAATCAGGAGGAAAGGTCCCGGCTCCTTGTATGTTGGGGCCACACTGGACATTGGCTGCTGAAGGAGGTTGTGATAATGATTTTTTAATGCAAACGTACTAGTAGTATCGTCCATAAAAATTTTGAAATTATTGCAAAAATGTATAAAAATCCTGATTTCCAAGTGTCTTGTCTCCTATGAGAGTCCATTGTACGTCTCTGTAACTTCCATCATCGGGATACAGTAATTCTAATATAACTGACACATGTGAAACAAATACTAGAAGATATCTTAAAATGAGACTGACTGACCTGAGGTACTGAGAATAGGATTCATAGAGCAAGAATTTAAAAATGTCATATACCATGTAATTCTATTGTACTGTCATCAATATGGAGCCTCAAAACATTCCCTTATTGTATGAGGATTGGATTAGTTGGTGCCATTTGCTAGATGACAAGTTGACATGTAGACTAAGAATTTTGGAACACACCCAAAAATGTCAAGCATTTGGGGTGCACACCAGCAACAACAAGCATTTTGGGTGCACACCACGCACAACAAGCATTTTAGTTCCACCTACTATGAATAGGTCAAGCTCTCGACTTACACCAATATGTACAATGTCTTGGGATGCACCCACAAAGGCCAAGCTTTGGGACCGACTCTCATTGGTCAAGCATTTGAGATACATAAAACAAGCATTTTGAATGCACCCATATTGACTGAATGTTTGGGAAGTGCCCATATTGGTCACACATTTGGAGTATTCCAAAATAGGTGTGTATGGGAGAGGGGGGGGCAGCAACATTTCGGAGCCACCGAGTGAGACAGCCCAGAAGCAATGACTGGTTATCAAGCCACATTGCAGCATCCTATATATATAACAAGCCATCTTAGCTGAATTAAGTTTCAGAGTTTTGCTCTTGGCCCCCTAATTCAGCCTTGACGATTCCAGTGTAAATTGCTTATGTAGGTAGAGAAGCATCCCACTGGGGCATAAGCCAAATTATAATTCTGAGACTTCCTACAAATCCACAAGTCCTGTTTAGTTACCCATTCCCACAAATCAGCCCTTGTGGCTGGGCGAACTTAGGCAGTCGCATGGTGCTGCCACTAGATGGCGTACGTCAGGGGACCTGGTAGAAACGTGCCACCGAGGGCATGGTCTCGGTGGGGGAAGCCAGGTGTTGTCAGTCAGCAGCATTAGGTTGCTGACACTCATATGTAGTAGGGCTGATGTCCAGCCATTATGGGGTGGCTTTCCCGGAACAGCTGCAGTTGGGTGGGTGGCTGTTCCCATGTTCCCACGTTCCAGTTCCGGGATTTACCAGGCCTGGTACTCTGGGTTATCTGGGGGTGTGGTCAGCTGCAGTTTGGAGCAGCAGTGGAGCTGGTGAGAGGAGGCTCTGAACCCCCAGGCTTGAGGAAGCCGAAACCAGTGGAGACTGGTGAAGTTGTTGCTGGTGGTGCTGGATGGTAGATCCAGACCACAGGTTAGAGAGGCAATTTAATGTTTAGTTAGTGGCTAGACGGCCAAGGATTTTATTTATGTTTTTGATGTTTGTGTTCTGTATACTGGACCTCAATAAAGCTGGTTGAGGCCAGTGTTAAACAGAAGACCTGTGTCGGTGTGCCATCTGTCTTACCAAGGACGGCGATCCTGTGAGCTGAATGACCCCCGGGCCGAGCCAAGATGGCGGCCGAAGGCATGTGAGGTGTTACAAATGGTGGTGGCTGCCGTGGGCATAAGTGGCACTGACCGGAAAAATTTGTGCAAAAGCACAAGAAGCAGTGTTTAACCCCTTCAGGACCCGGGTTTTTTTTTTTTGTGACACGTTTGTTTTTCCCTCCTCGCCTTCTGAAAGCCATAACTTTTTTATTTTTCCACCTACATAGACACATGAGGGCTTCACTATACTATAGAATATACTGGGAAACCGCAAAAAAATTCCAAGTGGGACAAATTGTCAAAAAAAACGTATTTTCGCCATGTTTCTGGGTGATTTACTTTTACGGCGTTCAATCTTCGGTACATATAATGTGTTATCTGTATTCTACAGGTTGTTACGCATCCGGCAATACCAAACATGTAGGGTTTCCGTTATGTTTTGGTACCGTAAAAAAATTCAAAACATTTTCTATGTTTGACATTTGCGCCGCGGCGCCAGTTTGTGCGACTAATAAATTTTTTGTACTAACACCTATGGATGTCAGTGAGGGGGCATTTTTTGCGGGCTGAAGTGTACTTTTTATCGCTAGCAGTTTGGAATGCATGCGACTTTTTTGATCATTTTTATTCCATTTTTTGAGTGACGTAAAATTACCAAAAAACGCAATTTTGGCGTTTGCAATTTTTTTTCTTCTATGGTGTTCAGCGTACGGCATAAATGATGTTATATTTTTATAGATAGGACTTTTTCGGACGCGGTGATACCAAATATACGTAACTTTTTTATTATTTTAATGATTTTATTTGTAAAATAGGGAAAGGGGGGTGATTTGAACTTTTAATACTTTTTTTTTTTGTACTTTAAAACTTTATTTATTTTATTTTTTTTACTGTAACATTTAGTCCCCCTATGGTGCTTGACCACTAGGGGGCGCGATTGTTAATACAACCTAATGCATTGCATAGGCAATGCATTAGGGTGTACAAAGATGGCGGTTTCCCCACTTCCTGTCTGCGGACGTTAGTGGGGCAAACCGGCCAGGGTAAGTGACGGGAGCCTTCACATGGCTCCCCACCACCATGCCGGTCTCAGATCGGCGCAGCATAGCTGCGCCAGGGCCGATGACCGTACCATCGGTGCGCGGCACCGATCGGCGTTCATTCAGACGCCGCGGCCATCTTTGCCGCGGTGTCTGATGGGTAAAACAGCGCCAGCGGTCAGAGCCACCCGCCGGCGCTGTTACTGCCGGGTGTTAGCGGCGATTTGCCGCTAACACCCGGCGGCTGTGCGGGGGGGTCGTGGAGCGATCCCCCTGCTAAGCCCCTTAGCGGCCCTTGGACGTACTCATATGCCCAGGGTCGTGAAGGGGTTAAAAGACTGTGTTGCTACCCAGGGCCGTTTTAACAGCACTATGGGGCCCTGGGCAGAGAGGTGTACCGGGTTCCCCCCCCCCCAAAAAAAAAAAAAAAAACACTACTCAAAGAAACAAATATAAACATTATCAGCTCAGGTCACCATTACTTGACAGAGACTTTAGCACTGATGGAATATAGTAGCAAAATAACCCCTGACACCAGGGACCCACCGGAGACGTCCTCTCTGATCAGTCGTTCTCTGAATCGTTCTTTTTCCCTTTTCCTCTCCTTCCGTCCAGACCACCATGACCACTTCTCCCGGCCGCAGCTCGTCCCTGCAGAATGTAACCCACAAACATCTTAGAATCCTCACTTTATCAGCACTTCACTATCGATTCCTACCTCTGTTATGGGCGCCCCACATCTAGTAAGTAGGTAGTAATGCTGCCCACCATTAAGTAGGTAGGTTTACAGGCTAACTGTAGGTAGATATGCTGCCCCCTGTAGGTAGGTTTATAGCCCCCCTGTAGAGTGTAGGGCAGGCAGGGCCAGTAATTAGGGCAGGCAGGGCAGTATATAGCCAGGCAGGGCAGTATATATGTAGCAGACAGGGCAGTATATAGGTGGTAGGCAGGGCAGTATATAGCCAGGCAGGGCAGTACATAGGTGGCAGGGCAGTACATAGGTGGCAGGCAGGGCAGTACATAGGTGGCAGGGCAGTATATAGGTGGCAGGCAGGGCAGTATATAGGTGGTAGGCAGGGCGTAATGCTGGCAGGCATATATTGGTGGCAGGGCAGTATATAGGTGGAAGGGCAGTATATTGGTGGCAGGGCAGTATATTGGTGGCAGGGCAGTATATAGGTGGCAGGGCAGTATATTGTTAGGCAGGGCCAGTAGTTTAAAAAAATAAATAAATAAAAATCTTACTCACCTGATTTCCTTGTCCACGTCCGGAGGGTGGCCGCTGGCAGCAGAGTGCAGGGCCGCGGAGCAGGCGCGCGATGACGTCATCCCATCGCGCGCTGCCCGCGGCCTCTGGGAGCTGAACAGACGGGATCAGTAGATCCCAGATGTTCAGCCTCGGCCTCTGCTTGCACCGCGCGGTGCAGGCGGCGGCCGGGATGGCTGCATGGCTGGGTCTGTGACCCGGCCATGCAGCCGTGTGATGAGGGGGCCACAGACCGGCGACGCTCAGAGCCGGCGCTGCGGCCCGAATCCCGGCTGCCCCGGGCAGAGCCTGGCTGTCGCTCCACTGGGCAGGGTAGGCGGCTGCCCGGGAGGGCCCCCTGAGATCGTGGGGCCTCCGGGCAATGGCCTACCTGGCCCAATGGAAGAGACGGCCCTGTTGCTACCTGAAATTGTTTTGTTTGGCCATGGAGGAACTCCTTGCCCAGCTGAGGCAGTCTATGAAGTAGTCTGAGCAGCAAACTGCCACCATGCGGAAGGAGAATGAGAAGCTCCAAGCAGAGTTGAAGGCAGACCATGAGGGGTTAAAAGCCGTTCTGAACCCAATTCCACAGTCTGAGAAAGGTGGACTCACCGCAATACAAGCAGCCTTGCAGGCTGGAGTTGCAGAGTCCAAGCAGGAAAAGACGGATGCCAAGGATAAACAGCCAGAATGGTGCAACGGATGCCTACAATTAGACATGTGCTGGAAAGGCTGTCCAGTTGCCAAGAGGCCCTGGGTTCCAAGTCCCAGGAAAATGGTGTCGTCCAGAGGTGTGGATGTGGCTGTTGCTATGGGCAACCAACCCGATGACTGCCGGAGCGGATATCCTGTGGCCAGGAGGCCGTATCACCCATCAAAAAAGGGGTCCACTTTGGGAGAGATGAAGTTGCCGAGGGACCTGAATGCTACCGTTGCCAAGGGCAACCCACTGTATCAACAGGAGCCTGCTATCTCCATCCAGCAGAGGGAGCTGTGTTGGAGGTGCCACAGAGCAGAAAGTTGTGCTCCTGACTGCCCCCTCAGAAGGAGGCCAGAGAGGTCACAGCTACAAGCCTGGGAGTTCCAGGTGGATGCAGCCCCACCCATGGCTTACATGGACAGGCAGCAGGAGACCTCCAGACTGAACTCAGACATCATACCTGGTAAGACTGCTCCTGTTATTTATGAAACGGGTTTTGAGACTGTCTATCAAGTCCAGGATGTGTGTGGCTACCAGGGTGGGACTGTAAGTCATGTACATGATCTGTATGAGGACTTGGCTGGACTAAACGGAGGCCCGCATATGCTGACAAGCCAGAAGAGTTCTGAGAGCAGTGGATTTGCAGAGTCTGATGAACATAATGGTTATGACATATATGCCATGGTGTATGTTGAAAATGCCAGTAACATAGCTAACCTGGCTGTGAACCATGAGCAGGTCACACAGCCTGAGCAGGGGGATGTTAGCTGGGTCACAGAGTCAGCTCCAGTTACTGCATCCCTGTATGAACAAGCGGCGAGAGGTGCTGTAGGAGAGAGCAGCTCAGGTCTGCCCCTGGAGGTCATGGCTGTCAGGGCTATGTGTGCAGTAGCTGCAGTGTGTGTTTGCTTCTGCAGAAATACCAGTCACGGCTATAGAGCAGATTAGCTCAAATGTGCCCCTAGAGAGCAAGGCTAACAGTGCTGGGAGAAGTGCAGAGGATGTGTGTTTTGTGGTGGATGACCATCGGGAGAAATGTGTTACCACTACAGTTTCAGGTGGCTCTACTGTGGTTGCCGGTAGCAACGAGGTTCCCTCTGCATCTCCTGCTGGAAAAGCTTGTCAGTATGTGTACCAGGCAGCTGTGGGTGAAGTGTCTGGTTTCCAGTCCACAAATGTGTGTACCCATGACCCTAGCGCACTGTGTGTACGAGATGGTAACGTGCAAGTTGCAGGTGCGCCCCTAGAGGTTGTGGCTGGTAATAGCACAATGTGTGTAGGTGCAGTATGTCTGGGGGTTGATAGCAATCCTGAGACTGGTGCTGTCAACACAATTCCCTACAGAGCTGATGTGGTTGCCAGTAGCAATCAGGTGCGCTCTGCTGGTGTGGAAAAGGTGATAGAGTTGCCTGGTGTGAACACGGCCAGTGTGTTGCCTGGAAGGGAGAAGGCAAACCCTGGATATGAGGAAACTAGGTGTGTGAATGTGCTGGCTATTGACCATGTGGAACAAACAATCTGTGAAGAGTCTCTATTTCAGTATGGGAATGGACACAGCAATGTATCAGTGCTTCAGTGTAAGGATGATGCTGATTATGCAGATGGCGGAGATGTTTATTTGTTTTATTGCTAAAGGCTGTAAACCTGTGCCAAAATAAAATAGGCTGAGGCCAGTTGAAAGAAGCCCCTGTGTCTGAGTGCCAATATTCCGTTTACCAAAGACGGCGATCCAGGAGCGAAATACCCCCAGGACGGCCCAGGAGGGCGCCCAGATGTGAGTGGAGCCTTACATATGGTGGAGGATGCGGGCAAGATATAGGAGTGACCCTGAAAGAGGTTGAAAGTTCTCCCTTAGAGACGGTTACAGGGGATGTGAATAAAACATCGCCACACGTTGCGGCAGGGGGTCTGCTGCTAGACAGAGCCAGTAAGCAGAGGTGTGAACAGGGGAATGTGTCCTCTGGTATTAGTGAAACACCAGGTAATGTAGTCGTTTTCAAGGTCGGCAGTGGGAACCCTGCAATTAGCATGCATGTTATGGGGCCCACAGTGGGTCCTAGGGTAGCGGAAGTTGTCAGTGAGGAACAGAGGCCTTGGGAGGAAGAGAAGTTGTGGTCTCATGGTAATCCTGCAGTCACAGAAGTAGCAGGTTGGGGCTCAGGTGCCCCCCAGGAGCAATGGTGGATAGTGACCCTGAGAGGAGTGATGTCATTACTACCTCTAGTGAAGTTAGTGGGGTTGCTGGATCCAACCAAAGGTCTCCTGCTTATATGAGACCCAAAAGAGGGAAGAAACTGCCTAATAGGCACAATACCAAGCTAGTCTGTGTGTGGGAGAAAGCTACAAATTATGATAACACTGGTACTGGGGTTGTCAGCAGTAGCTCTGTTAAAGGTCAGCATGCCGGCTGAAGATGGTGACTTCAATGTTCCAGAACAGGTATACATGGTGCCACTTATGAAAAGTGGCTATGACTTCATTTTTGCCCATTGTAGTGTGAGTACATGGGATGAGCTGTATCTAAGCGATATTGTCTCTGCCCCTGAAAATGTAGAGAAGACGTTTGCCCTTTGTAGGAGCTTTGACCCCGGAGGAAGGGTTCTACAGGGTGATCAAGGCCTACGGCCTCTATCAAGGGGGGAGGATATGTGGCCCGGCGAACTTAGGCAGTCGCATGGTGCTGCCACTAGATGGCGTACGTCAGGGGACCTGGTAGAAACGTGCCACCGAGGGCATGGTCTCGGTGGGGGAAGCCAGGTGTTGTCAGTCAGCAACATTAGGTTGCTGACACTCATAGGTAGTAGGGCTGATGTCCAGCCATTATGGGGTGGCTTTCCCGGAACAGCTGCAGTTGGGTGGGTGGCTGTTCCCATGTTCCCACGTTCCAGTTCCGGGATTTACCAGGCCTATAAAAGCCTGGTACTCTGGTGTGGTCAGCTGCAGTTTAGAGCAGCAGTTGAGCTGGTGAGAGGAGGCTCTGAACCCCCAGGCTTGAGGAAGCCGAAACCAGTGGAGACTGGGGAAGTTGTTGCTGGTGGTGCTGGATGGTAGATCCAGACCACAGGTTAGAGAGGCAATTTAATGTTTAGTTAGTGGCTAGACGGCCGAGGATTTTATTTATGTTTTTGATGTTTGTGTTCTGTATACTGGACCTCAATAAAGCTGGTTGAGTCCAGTTTTAAACGGAAGACCTGCCATCTGTCGTACCAAGGACGGCGATCCTGTGAGCTGAATGACCCCCGGGCCGAGCCAAGATGGCGGCCGAAGGCATGTGAGGTGTTACACCCTCCAGACCCATCGAGGAGGATTTACATTTGGATAAATTTGGTGTCTTCAGAAATACTTGGTTTTTGGCCTAAAATTGGAGGGTTAAAATTGATCTACTGGGTAAAGTCCTAAGGGACGGTAGTTGTTTTTGGAAATGATGGTAAATTGTATAAAATAATATGTCCGTCTCCCCCAGAACTGTTATCTCTGTACAGTATGTCCCCCAGCACCTGTGATCCTTATCAGTCCACATATATCTCCTGCCCTGGAGCCTCAAGTCACATCTGCCCTGATGGTATTCACACATCTACACCCAGGACTAAATCCAAATGGGTAGGTGGAGGGTAGAGTGGAGATCATAGCTTCTTATGAATACATACATATGCGGGGCAATGGATTGTATTAATGGCTCCAGGGTTATCTAAGGTCTAGACTTTTATGTCCACCATGACTTCGGGCACTTTTGAGTTTGGACTCCATGTTACATGCATCTCATTAGATTTGATATCTCGCACAGTTAAAGAACCAGGGTTGTATGTACTTTTGGTGGAGGAGGTGGGTTCAGAGGTAACATCTCACCAGACCCCTGGTGTCTAAGGAAGACCAAAATCCCGTCTGCCAGATAGGAAGATACCAGTATCATTGGTAAATGATGGGTGAGGACTGCTTCAGATCTTGCATTGGTTCCCAGGATCTTGGCGTTACACCTGAGTAGATCCTTTGACTTCTCCAAATTCATAGGGACCATGTCTGGGGCACAAATTATGTTGCTCCCCAGGGTTGGTCTTGATATCACCATCATCAGGGCAATATCTCTTTTACCGGGGGTGTTTTCTATGTATAGCTCCGGGGATGACTATTTTTGGGTGTGTCTGATAAAGACTGTAGCTGTCATCCTGATAACTACACTTTTCTCTTTCAGTAGCTTCAGTTCTTGCCGTTTGTAAAGCCACCTCAATTAACATTAAACGGAGGGACATTACCAGAATCTATGGGGGCACTGACTCCAAGGAAGGGGAATGGCCCTGGCAAGTCAGTGTGCAAGTCAATGAATCCCATATTTGTGGGGGGTCGCTCATCTCCAATCAGTGGGTGTTGTCTGCTGCTCATTGTTTTGAAAGGTAAGATGATCTCACCATGGTGTGTGTCTAGTCTATATTCTTCTAGCTAAATGCACCTTTTCACTTATCTCAAATGTGAACCAGGTGATAGATCTTGATTCCAAGACTTAGGCCTTCCAGGGACAATATACCATCACCTGGGAAACATCACAGATCAGACCATTAGCACTGACTCAGCTACTATAAGCACCACAAAACTTCTGAAATGTCCATTATCATATGTTGTATCACTTATCTCACATTCAGTATATGGGAATGGAGTTGGTAGAAAATTATGCTGCTGAATGGAGGTGATAACCGTCCATCTTTGGGTCAAGTGTGGGAGTAGGTTCACTAAAAGTCATCTATGATCTAGGTCTGACAGATGTGATTAGGTGCGGGGTAATCTTACCTTTACCACCTGCCCAGTAGATGCTTAAAGGGGAGGGGAAGGGAAAAGACAAACCAGAGCGCACACCTTGTGTAGTAATTAGGGAGCAGTATACTGTATACTACGTTAATACAAGATATGCTCACCTGTGTTGGCTGCAAATATTGTGGTACAACTCAAATATGTGCTTGTCAGATACAATGATCTGAAATATGTCTGGTTGATGTCCCACTAGAGGAGCAGCCAATCCACAAAATCATCCATCAATATTAGCAAAGACAGCGAGAGAAGCGGTCCATCAAAAGGAAACAAAGGGGTAGTACCCCAAAATAGATAAGGCTTTGCCAGCCCAAAAGTGTGGACTATAAATGAAGATAACCAAAAAAAGACTGGAAAAATAAAACTTAAAAAGTTTACAAGTATAAAACAGAAAACACTTGGGTTTCATGAAGTTAGAATGCAACGCGTTTCTTGGACCGCAATGAGTCCACTTCTGAGCCCACAATGTAATCCACCTTCCACATTCTACCCAATACACTCTTAAATGGATTTTATACCAGCATTCAATGTATTGGTTCCTGCAGATCTGCAGCAATGAAAACCCTCAGTTCAAAAAAATACTAATTTATCTTCTCTTGAAAAGCTGGTTATGAAAACCCTGAATTCCAACCCTGATATTGTTATCTGTGCAGCAAACAAAGGAGGTGTCATTGAACCGGACTATAAGGTTTATCATTCAGAAGCCCCTCACATACTTACTGACTCTTCTTACTAGGATATAGTCACTAAGGGCGACATGTGAGAATGGGGCTGTGCCAGTTTTCTTGCATCAAAAAGCTTTAATAGACCAGTTCTATAGATGTATGAATAGTCGCACTCCAAACTTTGGCGTGATAAAAGATTTGGGGTGTTATGGGGGGGGGAGTTTACTCCACATTCATAGGATTAGACACATTTATGATTCTTTGATGCCAAACCTTGGTGCAGAACAGTAAGAACAGCCAGACCATGCATAACCCAATTTCTGGCATGCTGGCTCTTTAAATTTGATAGAACCGGCGCACACATTGGCCAGCATAAACAGCTCAAGCAGTGAGGAGAGGTGCGTCACTACTTTGGGGAACTGGACCGTGAGTGCGCCAGTCGCAGTGACAAGTGCAGAGGAGCCAGAGTTACAGATGCAACCACAACCCGACGTGTGGTTGACAGGGACATTTGTAAAAACTCCTTGACAGAATCTTTCAGTCAATTTCTTACTAGAAGATCTAAAATTCTTACTTGAAAATAATTATTTCACCTACGCCGGCAACTTTTACAAACAAAAAGTCGGCACAGCTATGGGGACTCGCGTAGTCCCCTCAGAGGCAAACCTGTTCAGGGGGTCCTTTGATAATGTTTTTATATATTCAGCACATGTGTTACATAAACTTATACTGATGACATCTTGGTTATATGGAAAGGCTCCAAGCCCAAGATTTCATTACATACTTACATAGTAACACTTGGGACCACATGTATGAAAACTGTCTAGGTCTAAAACTCATTTTGTTGCCCATAGCAACCAACCAGAGCCATAGCACCATCGATCGCCCTTTCCGTAATAGTCTCTGAAAAAGGAAAGGGGCACTCTGATTGGTTGCTATGGGCTCTGGTTGGTTGCTATGAGCAACAAAGTGAGTTTTAGACCTAGACAGTTTTCATACATAGGGCCCATGGGGTATTAATTTCACTGCCGATCATGATGATAAAACTATAGATTTTTTGGACCTCAATATTTCCCACAAGAATTGGTCAGATTCAAACTCAAACTCTTTTCAAAAAAATTGACAGCAATGGTTTTATAAACTTTCCAAGCAGCCACTGCTGTCCTTGGAAATGTAATATTCCATAGGGCCAGATGCAGCATAGGAGGAAAAACACAGGGATTATCTCTGATAAACTGTTAGAGAAGGATATCCCTTAAAAGGGTTTTGCCACGAAGTAAAATTGACATGGGAAGCTTGCAAATGAAATAACAAACATTTTCACCATTCATTATTATTAAAAATTCTGCACCGTTTTTGTTTTAGCTGCTCCTTTAGTGATCCATTGTTTACAGCTCGTCTCCAGGAGATACGACCAGGGCTGAAAGCTCCTCACTCCTGGTCGCACATGCTCAGACATCACCTCTCCTCTCAGGCAGCTACTGAGTGTTCAAACCCCCGGTGCTGTCAATCTACTCCCGTCCTCTGTCCTCCTTAGTAATTAGTCAATCAGTGCAAATAAATAAAAAAAGAAACCTCAATCAGGTCTGTGCATTGATAAAGAGAAAACAAAACAAAACACAGTTTTGGTTCCTGCAGGGATTTGAACCTAGGACCCTTGTACCTGGAGGCAAAAACTTTACCTCTCAGCTACTCTCAATGCTTTACATAAATAGACCTTTCTTTGACTACAGAGAGGAAAGGCCTGGTGATGTCATCCTGCTGAGTCACATGATATGCAACTCAAACAGATCACACACAGCCCCTTCTGAGCCCACAGAGCTGAAGAGCTGGATGCAGGAGGTATGAAATGAGATTGTGGCAAAACCCCTTTAAAAGAGCAGCCAACAACTCCTGAAAAATATCCGCCACAAAAAAGTCTGTAAAAATAAAACCAATAATGATTTCCCCTTGAGTTTTATTACAAGTTATTACTCCCAGCACCGATTGCTTAATAGGATATTTTAGACATTGGACCCGCTGATCCTTTATTAGAAAACATTCTGCCTGCACGACCCAAAGCTGGACATTGCAGAGCAAAAAAGCTGAAAATATTCTGATTTCCCCTTCTCAGCTGAAACAGCAGCGTTCTCCACTAAAGTTGCCAATAATCTTCCCTATGGAGTTTTAGATGCACCAAGACCAACTGCAAGTGTTACAATGATACTGCACTCAGTGGGGGGAGGGGGGGGGGGGGGGAGGGGGTGGGGGGGGATGGAACACTTTTATCTTCTCTTAATACAAAAGAAAAATTCAACATTAAATGTCTTCTTTCTTGCATTTTGTCTCATGTTTTCGGTGTTGTAGAGTTCGGTTTGTCTGGTGAAATACGGTACAGACAAAAGTTTGGACCCACTTTCTCATTCCAAGAGTTTTCGGTATTTTCATGACTACTTTCATGACACTGGTCTAATGTCCATTCCTTGTGCTCTTTAGCCCGAAAAAGTCTCTTCTGCTTGTTGCCTGCCCTTAGCGATGGTTTCCTAGAATTGTTTGGGCTAAAGAACACAAGGAATGGACATTAGACCAGTGTCATGAAAGTAGTCATGAAAATACAGAAAACTCTTGGAATGAGAAGGTGTGTCCAAACTTTTGGTCTGTACTGTACATTAAAGTTTGCCCGGTCTATTTGTCATCATCGTTTTCCTATCATCCTCTTCTCAGTCCCGTCACTCTTTATCTGCTCCCCCGGAGGACACATCTACTTATCGTGCTTTTCCTACTGAACAAATAGATCTCTCTTTATCTAATAAGTTTCACATTTTACAAACACGCGAGATGTATTGGATTTTTCGCATGAACTCTTTGTCCCCTAATGGGTTCAATGAAGCAACAGACTTTCTACAAAAACATGCTCTGCAGCCTTGTGTCCTGTGATCCCTGTACACACTTCACTCCCTTTTACAATTGCTCGGTTGCTTTCCTGCTGAACAGCTCGCTGGCTTTGTTGTGCCTATATGTAGAATGGAAAGTCAGAAGGTCAGTGGAGTATGTCGTTCATTTTCTTATTTTTATATCTATAAATTTCACATGCACCGGCCATATTATTCAATGAACATGTTTCTGATTATGCTAATTGTCTCTGATGTCATCTGAAGGGTTTAAATGATGTCACTTTGCTCTTCTGTTAGTTATTGCAGACTCAGTGCGGTGCGAGAAACGTGTTGCATTCTAACTTCATAAAACTTAGTTTTTACTGTTTTTTACTTGTAAACTTTTTAACTTTCAGATAAAAGGCAAATATAGGAATTTATTTTTCCAGCCTGTTATTGGGTTATTATCATTTACAGCCCACAATTTTGAGTTGGTAGCGCCCTTTCCATCTTGAGGTAAACCCCTGTTTCTCTTTTTGTTTAATTGATTTGCTTCAAACAAAGACTATTACCAAATATTTTACTGTCATGGTTTTGCTTCTCCTCAGAATTAGGAGCATTTTTTTATCTCCTGCTTTTGCACACAAGCCACCTCGCTCTGCTTTTATATGCTGATGACTCAGTCCCTGCTCTGTTCCTTATCTTGAAAGATAAGAGCTCATTTACATGACCTACTGACAAGTTTTAACACTTTAGAGCTACAGTATATAGCCTTTTGCATTAAACATCCTACTCTCATGTCCTTCTAATATGCTCAACTAGGAGTAGTAGAGCTG
The DNA here is from genome assembly GCA_025379985.1 of Phyllomedusa bahiana. Taxonomy (NCBI): domain Eukaryota; kingdom Metazoa; phylum Chordata; class Amphibia; order Anura; family Hylidae; genus Phyllomedusa; species Phyllomedusa bahiana. The sequence continues at coordinate 16,902 of JAODAL010045546.1, forward strand.
ATATGTCAATCAGTGCTGTAAACAGTCCATAGCCTGAATAGGAAGTGGAAGCCTGAAACTGTAGAAATATCCACAGCCTGAACAGGACGTGAGAGCCTGAAGATATAGAAAAGTTCACAGCCTGAACAGGAAGTGGGAGTCTGAAGCTGTAGAACCACCCACAGCCTGACCAGGGAGTGGGAGCCTGAAGCTATAGAACCCCCCACAACCTGAACAGGAACAAGGAGCCTGAAGCTGTGGTGTTTTCCATAGCCTGATAAGGAAGTGGGAGCCTGTAGCTGTAGAACAACACCCACAACCTGAACAGGAACTGGGAGCCTGGAGCTGTGGAACCTTCCATAGCCTGATAAGGAAGTAGAAGCCTGAAGCTGTAGAACCACCCACAGCCTAGACAGGAATTGGGAATCTGAAGCTTTAGAACCACCCACAGCCTGAGCAGGGAGTGCAAGCCTGAAGCTGTAGAATCACCCACAGCCTGAACAGGAAGTGGGAGCCTGAAGCTGTATAGCCACCCACAGCTTGAAAAGGAAGTGGGAGCCTGAAGCTTGCTGTGACTCTGTAAAACAGCCTGGTGAGACAACCCTTTTAAGCAGACATACTTGTCTATAGCACCACCACAAATACCTCCAATGTTAAGAGACTAAAATACAGGTGTAAAAACTCAAGCTGGCTTAGGTAACTCCAAATGTTAAGCAAATCCAGGCACGTAGTCTATGAATATCCCAAATGAAGTTTACTGTGACCATCAGTAACTCCCTCACTAATGTTTCTCTGTTGTGTCAGGGGTATAAACCCGGCCTTCATTAAAGTCGTACTAGGCATGTACCAGCTGGATAGTCCAACCCCTCATGAAATTGCTGTCAACGTGGACCAGATTATACCTTACCCTGATTTCGTGAAGATTAGAGACAAAGGTGACATCGCTCTGATGAAGTTGTCTACTCCTGTCAACTACAACCAGTACATCCAAGCAATCCGCCTTCCAGATGCCTCATCTGTCTTCCCTTGTGGATACAACTGCTGGAGCACAGGCTGGGGGGCCACAGAGAATGGCTGTAGGTCTTTTATTTTCATTCTTATACATAGAACAAGAGCTCTGACACCTAGAGTAAAGCTGAGCTCTGCTATGTTCGACCATCTTTGTGTGCTCGGTATTTTTCATGTGCAATTAAGCAAGAAATTACAAAGTCAAAATGTATCTGTCAATACAATCAGATATTTAAGCCCAAAGGGGGTGTACAAACGTATGTAAACAGTATTGACTGTGTCACATGGCTTTATGTAGTTTTTTTATGTGACCTGTCATACATGTATTATTGACTTCAAGGACCGCCATATTGAGAAGGCGTCGTCCAGTTGAGGCAACAACCCATGTTAGCTGTACATGGCCCTTATTGACCTGAATGGCATATAGATTACACAGGTTACCGTCTAGGTTTGTAAAGAGGGGATATAAGTGCCCCAGAACACCCAAGACATAAATTAGGTTATCTTCAAGTTACACATCACATGTTGTAATTCATTCCAGGAAACTTTCCATCGTCCTTCAAACTCCTTGATTTGTGTTTTTCAGCATCTCCTGCAAATGGGATCCTCAAGAAGGTGTCACTTCCTCTAATCAGCGCTACTAATTGTGACCAATTGTATCATGTAGGATCAGCAGACAATGCCAGCACAGTTATTATCCAGGACTATGAGATTTGTGCTGGGTTTGTCGATGGGAAAAAGGATTCTTGCGAAGTAAGTATCTTAGTAGCTTCTCTATAGACAGTAGAAACCCTGAAGACTCTGGTCATTAATGATGTGAAGACCTATTTTGTAATGGAAAATATATTATAAAATGTAAATTGTATTTATGCCAAATCTAACTATTTCCACTTTTTAGTTGTTGGACATTTCAAGTTCATCTGTAGGTAAAAAAAAATAAATATATATACAGTACAGACCAAAAGTTTGGACACACCTTCTCATTCCAAGAGATTTTCAGTATTTTCATGACTACTTTCGTGACACTGGTCTAATGTCCATTCCTTGTGTTCTTTAGCCTGAAAAAGTCTCTTCTGCTTGTTGCCTGTCCTTAGCAATGGTTTCCTAGACTTTTTTGGGCTAACGAACACAAGGAATGGACATTAGACCAGTGTCATGAAAGTAGTCATGAAAATACAGAAAACTCTTGGAATGGTAAGGTGTGTCCAAACTTTTGGTCTGTACTGTATATTAATAATAATAATTAGTCACTCAAAAATATTGGAAAGTTGGAAACTTTATCTAAAATGTTGCACAGTTTGATCCACTTTTGTAGATTAGCTGCTTCGAGACCCAACCTTCACCAGAAGGTGTAACCCATTGTTTTTCACATTGTAAGCACCGTCCGACACAATTGAACTAGTGGTGGTCTGCATACAATCCCTGAGGTTCAGTCAATTTTTTAACATTTCATTTGAACAGGGGGTTTGTGTCTATGAATATTAGGAAATTGATTTCTTGGAAGGGTTAATTTAAAGTTTGAGATGCATTTAGGTATTTTTGATTTTGAGTTATAAAATATTTAAAGGAGGGCTCCCACTATAGACTTTAACGGTATATCCCTAGGATATGCCAACAAAATCTGATGGATGCCCACCTCTGCCCCCCACCTGTCACGGGAACAGGCCCAAAAAGTGTCAGCTCAAGATGGAGATCTGGTCAAGCTTGTACATGACTCTCCATTCTGTCCTATGAGAGATCTGAGTATGACTCAAAACCCCATTCCCCTGTACTGGGGACTCCCATAGAACAGAATGGAGAATACAAACTAAATGTAGAGTAGTGTGCAAGCCTGACCAGATCTTCATTCTGAGCTGACAGTTTTAGAGGCATGTTCCCGAGATAGATGTGGATTCCAGATGTGGGACCCGCATCTGTCACAGCTTGATGGCATATCCTACTTATAGTAACAAAATGGATGGTAGTCAGCTCACCTGGTGTTGATAGAGTGATGACACGCCCGGATGGAGGAAAAGCAACCTCAGGAAGACTTGAATGTGCAAAGATCCAGCTTTTTAAAACCCAAACTGTGATGGTAAAAATGTCTAAAACTTTAATTTTCAAAAGATTAAAAATGTATCAGGTTTAACACTTCTGGTTGCAGTACAGCCGACGCGTTTCAGAGCATAGCTCCTTAATCATGGCATAAACACTTGTCGGAAATGCAGTTATTTAAATATGCACCATCCCGTCATGTGACCATCACATGAATGACTACTTGTAATTAGCATAGAATGGTATAGATAATATCTACATAAAACATAACAATCTCAAATAAAAACACACAAATGCAACACTGGCAATGCAGACATCAGTATTGGCACATGACATCATGTCTTTTGTTTCCCCTTTCCCGGGGCCCCCTCGTCTAAAAGAATCCACCAAGTTCCTGATACTAATTTATTCCTATGGTCACCTCCTCTCGGTGATCTCGTGACACGCTCTATACCTTGGAATTTCAAGCTGGTGGTATCTCCTGCATGAATGTCCCTGAAATGTCTCAATACCATAGAAATCCCTACAGCTGCCGGTTTCCGTGTGTCAGATATGTGCCTGCGCATGCGTACTTTTAATGCAGTAGTGGTGCAGCCCACATATTGAAGCTGACACATTTCGCAAGTTACAAGGTAAACCACATAACGTGTGTTACAATTAATATATGTTGTCATATTGTATGTGTTTCCTTGTATAATGGAGTGAAAGTTTTTGGAACATGTGACATATTGACAGGCGGTACAGCGCGAGGGTCTGCACTTGTACATACCTTGCGTCTTTAACCAGGATTTAACCAGGATTGCTTTGTTTTGTTCGCCTCCGTCCTAAACAGACTAAGAGATAAAATAGACCTCAAGGTTTGCCCCTTCCTCGATACAAATTTGATGTTTCCCTCTGCAATAAATTTTCTCATATTTTCTTGTGAACCTAATAACGGAAGGTATTTCCTCACTATGGCACATATCTGTTGAAATTGAGGACTAAAAGAGGTAACAAAAGTAATAGAATTATTAGATACAAGATCTGTGGTTTGACTCCTATCCTCCTTACTTCTCAGAAGATCTGCTCTAGGGATTTTCGCTATCCTGGTCTCAGCTTTTTTAATCATCCATTGTGGATACCCTATGTGGGGTTAGCATCAACACTCAGGTAGCAGCCCGGGCTTTGGCAGACAGAGACAGGGACACAGCATTAAAATCCAAGTCCAGGCTGTCCCTGGGTTTTAATTAGAAGGCAACAAAATAACACAGCCTTAACGTCAGGCAAAATATAAAAAAAACAAAATCCTGCTCGGCTGAGCTCTAACTAAACCGTAATGGCCCTGACTACAGCAGAGACACACTCAGTGCCTCTTGTACAGAGACCTTTACATGCAGTAACAGGGCTGCTTACCATGTGGCTTGTAGCACTCCGCCATCAGCAGCCATGACAGGCCTGCAGACCCAGGCTTTATAGGCCTGAGCCCCGCCTCACCTGGGGCGTGGGAGTGGCCACCCACCCAGCTCTTTGACCACTCCAGGAAAAGCCGACCCAGACACAAGCGGATTGGAACCGCTTCTACTACACATGTCAGCAGCATAGTGCTACTGACACACAGGACTGTCGGCTTCCCTTCACCGAGTCCAGGCCACTCGGTGACACGCGTCTATCCATGCGCCTCCCTAAGTAACGTTATGAGAGCATTCTAGGGGAAACGTATCTTTCCTCAATAATGTCTCCTGTCACTGTCTTACATACCCTCCCCCTCTGTTCGAACCTGTGGGGGTCGGACACTTTTAGCCATCAAACAGTGGACTCTTGACAGTGCATCAGCCTTGCCCTGTAGTTTTCCAGCCCTATGTTCTACGGAAAAACTATAATTCTGTAATGTCAAGAACCACCTTGTGACTCTTGTATTTTTCTTTTTTTGCCTGGGACATCCAGGTTAGTGGCGAATGGGTCCGTGATTAACCTAAAGTGTCTTCCCAGTAGGTAATACTGAGGGACTCAAGTGCCCACTTGAATGGCCAAACACTCCCGCTCAAACAATACTAAAAGTTACGCTCGGCGGCGTGAGCTTTCTGCTTAGATATGTGACGGGGTTGCTCTTCTCCCTCTACCCTCCTGGGAAAGTACTGCACCTGGGCCCACGTCCGTTTGCATGGGTTCTGCACAATAAACTCCTCTTTAAAGTTAGGGGTGACCTAGAACTGGTTGTTTACACAGGGCCCATTTTGTAATGTTTGAAAGGCCCTTCCTGCCTCTTGGCTAGGTAACCACAACTGATTTACTGTGCCTTGTCAGGTCTGTGAGAGGAGCGGCTATGCTAGCGGAAGTTCGGAATGAACCTCCGATAATACCCTACAATACCTAAAAAAGCCCTTAACTTGTTTTCTTTGTTGTAGGTTTTGGCCAGCCTTGTATAGCCTCTACTTTATTGATTTGCGGTTTTATGACACCTCTACCAATTACATACCCCAGGTACCCGGGCTTCTTCCAGACCTAAAGCACACTTTTTAGTATTTGCTGAAAGCCCTGCTTCTCTAAGCGAATCAACACAGCTGTACCTTAGATAGGTGGCTGTCCCAGTCCTCATGAAGATAATTATGTCGTCGAGAAAACGTGAGGCATAACGACGATGGGGCTTGAGAAGTATATCCATTAACCTTTGGAAGGTTGCTGGGGCCCCATGAAACCCCAAAATGGTAAGCAGACATACTGAAACAGACCATCTGGGGGTGGCAAAAGCGGTCTTTTCTTTGGCCCTTTTGTTAAGGGGTTACTTGCCTAATAACCTTTAGTAAGGTCAAAGTAGAGAAGTATCTGGCCTGACCTAACCTCTCAATTAACTCGTCCAAATCTCAGCATTGGATATGCATCAAACTTCGAAACTCATTTAGCTTCCTGAAGTCGTTACGAACGTAATGAACCATGGGGCTTTGGTATCAGCACAATAGGGCCGGACCACTCACTTCGGGACCCCTCAATTACTCCGAGGTCCAACATTTTTTTGACCTCCTCTGATATGGCCCGTCTACGAGCTTCCGGAACCCGTACGGTTTCAATGAACCTTTATCCCGGTTCGGTGACAATGTCATGCTCTATAACTTTTGTGCGCCCATGGTAACTCAGAAAACACCTCCTTATTTCTCTGAACGAATTGAGGGGTCTCCTGTTTTTTTGGGGGGGGACTTGGACAGGGACTCTGATATACGCACCCTCTGAAACACTCTGGGGGGGGTACTTACAGCTGTCAGGGGTCTCCCTATTTTCCACGGTTTAATTAAATTACATTACAGCTGTTCTGGTTTTATTTTGGCCCGGCTGATAACTTTATTAATTTACCTCCCCGACCTTTTCAATTATCTCATAAGGTCTCCTTCCCCAAAACTTGGGCTAGAAAATTTACTTTCCAAAGGTGGCACTAATACTAGAACCCGATCATCCGGTTTGAAGGTCCTCACCTTGGCAGACCTTTTATACACCCGGCTTTGGGCTTCCTGTGCCTGCTGTAAAATGCTCCCTAACGATGGCATGACTGCAGCGATACGGTCCTGCATAAGGGAAATGTGCTCAATAATACTCTTGTAAGGTGTGGACTCGTGCTCCCAGGTTTCTTTGGCTATATCTAGAAGGCCCCGTGGATGTCTACCATAGACCAGCTCAAAAGGGGAGAAACCTGTGGAGACTGGGGAAAACTTCCCGACTGAGAACATTGGGTACGGCAGAAGACAATCCAGTCCTTGCCATCCTTACAACCACCTTCTTTAACATACTTTTTAGGGTCTTATTAAACCTTTCAACCAGGCCGTCTGTTTGTGGGTGATATACCGATGTGCGCAGATTTTGATGTTTAATAACTTGCACAATTCTTTTCATAACCCGTGACATGAAAGGGGTTCCCGGTCAGTCAGATTTCTTTCGGTATGCCAGTCCGGGGAGAACATGTAGAACAATTCCCGGGCAATATTTTTAGATGAAGTATTCCATAAGGGCACAGCCTTTTGGGTTACCGGGGTGGCGTAATCCAGCACCATCAATATGTACTGATGGCCCCTTGCAGACTTCACCAGTGGGCCCACTAGATCCATCGCTATCCTTTCAAAGGGTATTCAAATGATGGGCAAGGGCACCAGAGGGCTCCGAAAATGGGGCATCGAGATGTTAACTGGGACTCGGGGCTGGACTCACAGTACCGCTTTACGTCAGTGTACACCCTGGCCAAAAAAAACCTTGCAGAATGCGCTCTTTAGTCTTTTTCCCCATACCTAAATGGCCCCCTAACACGTGCTTATGAGAGAGATCTAACACCATTCTCCGGTATGGCTGGGGTACCACTAGTTGTTCCACAACCTCCCCCCGAACTTTGTCAACCTGGTATAACAGCTCATGGTTGACTGCCATATGGGGGAACATAGTATCGGCCCCTGGGTATTGAGGCACCCCATTTATGACTCTCACATTTTCCCTGGCCTTTACCAAGGTGGGATCTCTGAGTTGAGCAGTCCCGAAATTATCCCTTGAGACCTCTAGGTCCGGCAAAGTAGACCCTTCCTCTTGTTCCTCCGTTTCACCAGCCAGAACAGCTAGGGGAAAATTATCACCATTCTCCGTGGTCACCCCTACGGCTGGAACCATGGAATCAGGGTCATATGGTTCTGGGTACACATGGTATATGTCAACCTCATTATCAATAGTTACCGCATCTGTGACATGTTTTTGCCACAAGTCCCAGAATAGGGGGAAGTCTCTCCCTAGGATCACCGTATGCATGAGGGTCCTGACCACGCCCACTTCATGTGAGGCAACACCGCAAGGAGTCTCGAGTTTGACTAGGGCAGTTGGGTATTCCTTTGTGTCCCCATGGATACACAGGACCCCTTTCCAGGCGTCCAGTGAGTGACGTAGGGTTTAATCAGACTGGCGTGCACCAGGGGGTACCAGACTCCCTGAGTTCAGGAGAGCCGTTACCGGATAGTCATTCACTTTTAGATGGGCACAGCTGCCGATCAGTCTCTGACTCGTCTCTGCAGAGCACACTGGCTGGGCAAATAACGACCCCCGCCTAGCTGTGTCGCACTCCATCGGGTCAACTGTAAGGGGACCCGTTGGCGGCAACATGCCCAGGTCCATGACACCGCCAGCACAGTATGCGGCCCCGGTCTCCTTGAGACTCTTCCCTAGACCGGGCTGTCCATTTGGGGTCCTTTTCCTTCCCAAAGAGTCCCCTCTGAGCCCCCACCCTTTGGGGCACTTTTCACACCCCTTATATATGGGACAGTCTTACCAGATGTTCCGGACGAGGTGCTGTCCCTGGGCTTGGAGCGTCCCCGGGGAGTGCTTGAAGCAAGTCCTCGGTGGCTTTGTACCTTTCAACCGGTTAACCAGCTGCTCCGCATCTTTGGGGTCGCCTTGTCCAACCCAGCGCTGGATCCCAGGAGGCAAGGAACGGACGAACTGTCCAAGACGACTCTTTCCACTATTTGTGCAGGTGTAGACTCCTCGGGTTGTAGCCATTTTTCACCCAAATGGAAGATGGTCAGAAAAAGCCCAGTTGTGCAACCGTCGGGCTCGCAAAATTCGTTTTTGACTCCCAAGCGGCCAGGATCTCGCCTTTTAACTTCAGAATCGTCCTGGGTCTTGCTCATGAGGTCGAAATACGCCTTCTGCGGCTCCCCAGTTTTGGAAAGGCGCCAAACACTTCAGCCACTGAGCCATCGGTAGCTTCTCTTGCTCAGCCACTCTTTCAAAGACCCGTATGTAGGCCTCGACGTCATCTGTACGCGTCATTTTCTGGGAGGGAAGACTGGGGGGGGGAGGGCAGGGCACGGGGGGGGGGGGGGGGGGGGGGTTTAAGCGAGCTTGGCGTCCTCTGCACATTTTGCGCCACCGCCAGGACCTGCTCTTGGAGCTGCTTATTAATGTGTTGCTGCTCCTTTAAGGCGAGACGGTTCGCTTCTATGAGCAGGGCATTGGTTTCGGCTTGGGCCCTCATGGCCTCCTCATGCACCTTCTGCTGGTTCGCTGTCATCAGCTGAAGGCTACTGTTTGCCTGGATAAGCTGTTTTAAAAGTTCATCCATCCTGGCGGTCTCTGATTGCTGCGCAGCTGCAGCTTTCACCCAGGACATAGAGTTAAGCGTTATCCAAGGACTTTTACACCGGCCGTTGCCCTTAGCAACAATTGCAGACAAGGTCCATTAAACGCGTGTATGTCTCTTTAAACGTCTGCTTGCCCGCATCCGAAGCACCATATGTGGGGGTTAGCATCAACACTCAGGTAGCAGCCCGGGCTTTGGCAGACAGAGACAGGGACACAGCATTAAAAGTCCAAGTCCAGGCTGTGCCTGGGTTTATTAGAAGGCAACAAAATAACACATGCCTTTAAAGTCAGGCAAAATATACAAAACAAAATCCTGCTCGGCTGAGCTCTAACTAAACGTAAATGGGCCCGGAAATACAGCAGAGACACACTCAGTGCCTCTTGTACAGAGACCTTTACATGCAGTAACAGGGCTGCTTACCATGTGGCTTGTAGCACTCCGCCATCAGCAGCCATGACAAGCCTGCAGACTCAGGCCTTATAGGCCTGAGCCCCGCCTCACCTGGGGCATGGGCGTGGCCACCCACCCAGCTCTTTGACCATCCCGGAAAAGCCGACCCAGACACAAGCGGATTGGAACCGCTTTATACTACACATGTCAGCAGCATAGTGCTACTGACACACAGGACTGTCGGCTCTCCCTTCACCGAGTCCAGGCCACTCGGTGACACGCGTCTATCCATGCGCTCCCTATAGTAACGTATGAGAGCATTCTAGGGGAAACGTATCTTCCCTCAATAATGTCTCCTGTCACTGTCTTACACCACGTTTGTTTAATCTCGTCTCTGTCTCCTGTAAGTGACTCTCAAATTTACCTGGTATAGAGCAATTACGTTTCAATCTTACCATTTCACCAAATGGGATTCCCTCTATTACATGTTTAGGATGGTTGGATTTTGCATGCAGTATTGAATTTTTTGCAATCTGTTTTCTATATGGCAAAACATCTATTTTGTCCATGTTGCCTATTAGATGTATATCCAAAAAATAAATCTCGCTTCTTTGCCACTCCAAAGTGAATCTCAGATTCATGTTATTAGTATTAATGTATTTCTCGAATAGAATAGCATCCGAATGAGTACCACCCCAAATCAGAAGGAGGTCGTCGATATACCGACCAAACCACCTGATGTGGGGGAAAAACAGGGAAGAACGATCAAACAAGTATCTCTCCTCCCAGGCGGACATAAAGATGTTCGCCAGGGAAGGAGAGAACTTAGCCCCCATGGACGCGCCACAACACTGTAAAAAATATGTATCATCAAATAAAAAATAATTGTGACTCAATAAAAATTCAGTACATTTAATCACGAATCCGATAAACACATCGGAGTAGGCACTGAAGTGAGACAAATGTGACTCTAGATATTCTATCGCCAAATGATGAGGTATAGACGAATAGAGAGATACTACATCACATGATGCCCAGGAATATGAAGTATCCCACGGAGCCTGTAACATAGTAGCAACAAGACTTTTGGTATCTTTAATGTATCCTAGCAGGGATGTCACCAAAGGTTGAAAAATCGAATCCAACCATGACCCTAAGGGTTCACCTAGTGAGCCTATACCTGCTACTATAGGACGCATCGGTGGAGGAAAAAGATTTTTGCGCACTTTTGGAAAAGAATGAAATATTGGAACCACTGGGTATTGAACATACAATTTGTCTGCCAGGTTCTGGGATATAACCCCTGATGTTATTCCTTCACTAAGAATGACTTTTAATTGGTTTTGAAAGAGACTAGTGGGGTCATGATCTAATTTTAGATATGTGCACTCATCCGCTATCATCTCTCAATTGAGTTTGTTGTATAGACTCGAATTTAGACAAACCACCGCCCCACCTTTGTCTGCCGGTCTAATGGTTAAATCAGAGTTATCGCGGAGCTGAGATAAGGCCTTGCGTTCACTAATATTAAGATTCCCCTTTTTCTTTGGAATGTTCGCATGAAGAGATTTAAATCCCTTTCAACTAAGTCTTGAAACAAATCAAGACCAGTTGGTCTAGACTGTATGGGATAGAATTCCCTATTACTAGATGCATAGTGTGGACATACAGCTGCCTGTTCATTGTTGCTATAACTCTGTAGTGTACGTAACTCTGTATTGCAAACATTCTCTGCAAAGGAAACATAGTTACATTGGATGATTGTAGATTGCAATCATCCACCACATAAATATTCACAGTCTCCTCTACATTAGAAAAAGGATTTTTTAGGGTTAAAGATCTCGCAAAGAAATTTACATCCAAAATCGTTTTATAAAGGTCAAAATCTTTAGTGGGAACAAAACCCAAACCTTTTGAGAGCAAAGATAACTGAGGCTCAGTTAGAATATAGCTAGATAAGTTGACCACTGGAGAGTCTAATATCGACGAGTCCGTCTCTTCGTGACTTTTTTTCTTTTTGTGCTTTCTTCCTCCACGTCGTCCCCGTTTTTTAAAGATGTATTAAGGCTATTCTGTTTGGTTTTTCTGTTGACACTTTGTGAAGCAGTAGAAGACTCATGAATCGAAACGTCTGATGCATCATCTGAAGTGATTGGAGCCACTATATCATCTGAGGAATCAAGTCCTGGAAACGAGACTTTGTTTCTACCAGTGTGAGACTGACTTTTATACCATCACAGTGGTTTTCACGCTGGATCTTTTGCATTCATTCATATCCTACTTATAAGTATATTAAAGGGCATAATGGGAGCACCCATTTAAGAATGTTGAACACATTAGCACATATGTGTATTATGCCTTAAAATGACAGGAAAATAATACAAATTACATTGACGATGCTCCTTTCATTGGGTACAGAAAGATGAACGGTCTTAGACAAAAGGGAATTTTAACCATTCAGACCAGCAGAACAGATTGGTTTTGATGCCCATATTACATCTCCAGACTATTTGTGGTCTTTTGCAGGGTGACTCCGGGGGACCTCTTGTGTGTAATATTCAAGGTGTCTGGTACCAGGCTGGCATTGTGAGCTGGGGCGAAGGCTGTGGTAACCCATTCCGCCCTGGGGTCTACTCTCTTCTACCGATCTATCAGAGCTGGATTCAGCAGTACCTGCCCAATCTGCCATTTTCAAAAGTTCCAGATGTCGCTACTTCAAAAGGGGGATGTTTCAACTACGCCTCCAACCCAGGTATCATGGACATTGAGGTTGTACCTACCAATCTACTTAGGTTGTGCTGCCCTCTGATAGCAGCCAAATATAACATGCACTGAATCTAATACAGCATGAGGTAGGACCTCAAGGCTTGTGGCCATAGTGGGGTCTAGGATGATCGGCATCAGGCAAAGGTTCTGCAGGTTCATTCTTGACATCATGTGCTGAGAAAGGACAACAAGTACGACTCATTCACCAGGATTCATCCGTGTGACACACATATAGGCCTGTATTGAAATGTAGAGGGACAATCTCCAGTCATAGATGCAGCTTCTGTTGGGTCTCCACAAATCTTGGGCCATAGAGCTATGAGAAGAAGTCTCTTGTATGTCATTAACCTTATACCATAGAGATGTTTTTCATTACAATATCTGACATTGCCCCATTGACTTTCTATTTTTTTCAGCATCTTCTCAGCTCTGGGCTGGGCAAGGAACTTGGGTCATACTGTTCCTTTCTGTGATGTTCTGCGCCTTGTTGTCCAGTCCCGTGATGCTTTCTTTTTTGTGAGTATCCACTACAAAGTGTCACAGAGCTCTAATATAGAGCACTGGCTTCTAAACACATCCGATTACCAGGATAACAGCTAATCAGGATATATAGGTCAATATGATTACAGCTAATCAGGATCTATAGGTCAATATGATTACAGCTAATTAGGATATATATGTTAATATGATTACAGATGACCATGATACATAGATCTCAATAATATGTAGATCACCATGATATAAAGGTCACCATGATTACAGATCACCATGATATAGAGGACATAATTATTACAGATCACCATGATATAGAGATCATAATTATTACAGATCACCATGATATAGAGATCATAATTATTACAGATCACCATGATATAGAGATCATAATGATTATGGATCACCATGATATAGAGGTCACCATGATAACAGATCACCATGATACAGAGATCACCATGATTACAGAACACCATGATATAGAGGTCACCATGATACATAGATCCACATCGTTACAGATCATCATGACATAGAGATCACTATGATTACATGTCACCATGATACAGAGATCACTATGATTATAGCTCAAAATGATTGCAGATCACCATGATCTAGAGATCGCCATGACCTAGAGACATGATGTATAAGTCACTATGTTTCAGAGGTTCTGTCATTGGTGTCTTTCATTTCACTTTGGAGAACACTTGTAACCTGTATTAATCAGCCTTTGTCTTTGTTGCAGAGACCGGTGGGGATTGTTCTTGGGGCTGAAGTTACTTTCTGTCCGAGCGGCCATGTTGTCACACTGCTTGTCTCACCTTCACTGCTTGCATTGTTTCTTCTTCTGGATGAACACAGCTTCTTCTGATGGAGCGAGCAGGGGAAGGGATCATTTTTCTTTTTCAACAAGAATACTACAATTTATCAGTTTATGAAAAATAAATATTTTCTCCTGTTAAATGTTTGTTAGCATTAACATGGTACAAAATATCAGTGTCTGCCTGTAGTGATAAGAGAGTCTTCTGAGACAACGAGCATCTGAACATGGATGGAACATGTAGGATATGAAGGGTTTTTTGTGGACAGGAAACTTATGTTGTTCTTATGCAAAGAGGGAACTTTCAAGAAGAGACAGATGGAGAACAGGTCACTGGTTATATACTCATCCTGCAATGCACCTTTATTAACCCCTTAAGGACCCAGCCTGTTTTGACCTTCCTGACACAGCCCTATTTTTGAAATCTGACATATGTCACTTTATGTGAGAATAACTTTTTGACACTTTTACCTATTCTTGTGATTCAGAGATTGTTTTCTCGTGACACATTGTGCTTTAAGTTAGTAAGAAATTTTTATCCATACAATCCTTGTTTGTTTGTGAAAAATATCAAAATTTCATGAAAATTTGGAAAAATTTGCGATTTTGCAAAACAGATAATTATTCACCACAAAATAGTTTATAACTAGCATCTACCATATGTCTGCTGTAGTTTGGCATCATTTTTTAAAAGTCTTTTTTTTTTTTTTACGACATTAGAGGGCTTAGAAATTTAGTAGTAATTTCTCACATTTTTCAAGAGAATTTGCAATATACATTTTTTTAGGGACCACTCCAGTTCTGACGTGGCTTTGAGGGGCCTGCATGTTAGATACCCCCATACATGATGCCTTCTAAGAAACTAGACCCCTTAACGTATTTACAACACTATTTAGGAAGTTTGATAACCCTTCAGATATTTCACAGAAATTAAAGCAAAGTGGAGGTGAAATTTCAAAATTTCACTTTTTTTGCAGATTTCAATATTTATCCATTATTCACTGGAATACGGTAAATGTGACTAGGTAAATGCAACATAATATCAATTCCCCCAGGTCTGCCGTTTTTAGAGATATCCCATATGTGGCCCTAGTGCATTATTTGGCTCACCCATAAGCCCCAGAGTAGGAGGAGCACCTACTAACTCTGGGGTCTCATTTTCAATACGATTTTATTGAGGCGCCATTTCAGGTTTGGGAAAACCCTAAGGTGCTAAAACTTAATAAACCCCCCCTTAATAGACCACATATTGGAAACTACACCCCTAATGAATATATTTCCCGGGAAAAAAAATAAACCCCAAAAGGGGTTTAAAATTTTTTTAGATCCCGTGAAAAAAAAAAAAAATTTTTTTTTTCAAAAATT
>JAODAL010045547.1:0-31833 GCA_025379985.1 Phyllomedusa bahiana
CCCCCCCCTTTTCCCCTTTTTTTTTGGGAAAAAGGTGGGAAATTTGATTGTTGAGGGTTTGGAACTAACGCCACTAGAGGGCAATCACGGACTGCGCTTCTGCTGGGGGCAGATAAATTAAGAGTATTTTGTGGAGGGGTCAGGTTATCATGTATCCAGGACAGCTGCATATACAACCCTGGGCCATAAAGACATGGGGGCCCATGTTATCAAAAACATTGCAGTAATTAACCAGGCAAAGGGCTGGGGGTGAGACTCTGCAGACCCAGGCTAGAAATTCCTTTCACACAGGGGGTGGGGGGGGGGGGGGGGTTGATGACTCACACTCTGAGACATGGTTTAATGATGAATTAAAGTACATTGAATTTTCAGTGAACGACATTACAGGAAGCTATCTATCATTACTACTGGGGCAGCTATGTATCATTACTACTGGGACAGCTATGTATCATTACTACTGGGGAAGCTATGTATCATTACTACCGGGGCAGCTATCTATCATTACTACCGGGGCAGCTATGTATCATTACTACCGGGACAGCTATCTATCATTACTACCGGGGCAGCTATGTATCATTACTACCGGGGCAGCTATCTATGTATCACTACTGGGGCAGCTATGTATCACTATCACTACTGGGGCAGCTAGCTATGTATCACTATCACTACTGGGGCAGCTATGTATCACTATCACTACTGGGGCAGCTATCTATGTATCACTATCACTACTTTGGCAGCTATGTATCACTATCACTACTGGGGCAGCTATGTATCACTATCACTACTGGGGCAGCTATGTATCACTACTGGGGCAGCTATGTATTATTATCACTACTGGGGCAGCTATGTATCACTATCACTACTGGGGCAGCTATGTATTATTATCACTACTGGGGCAGCTATGTATCACTATCACTACTGGGGCAGCTAGCTATGTATCACTATCACTACTGGGGCAGCTAGCTATGTATCCATACCTCCCAACTTTTAGAGATTGCGAAGAGGGACACATCAGGCCATGCCTCTAACCATGCCCAAACACATGACATCACACCAAGACACGCCTCTAACCACGCCCGAACACATACATGCCAACTTTTTAGATTGCCAAAAAGGGAAAAGTTTTCAGGATGCATTGTATCCAATGATGAAATATTAAGTAAGTTGTTATGTAATATACAGCGAGGAAGCAATCAGATACTTTCTAAAGAAAGATAGTCAGTTTATTGGTGCAAATCTATTTCTCAAATAAAAAAGAGGGACATTTACAGAGTTAAGAGGGACAGAGGGACAAGGTTTAAAAATATTGACTGTCCCTCCAAAATAGGGACACTTGGGAGGTATGATGTATCACTATCACTACTGGGGCAGCTATGTATTATTATCACTACAGGGGGGCTATATTTATTTATTATTACAGGGGGCATATATCTCTATAATGACAGAGCTTATTACATACGTATATTATACACATGTATAATGCTGACCCACAGAGCTGACAATCAGTCAGGTTACCCCATACAATATCCCTAAATGAACAGTATACACTTTTTGGGGTTTTTTTTTTTGTGTGATTCAAACATCCAACCTTTCAAAAAACCCCGCTCCCACGGGGCCCTAAAAAAATTGTATGCTAAAACCCGGCCCCCTGGGGAAAAAATTTTGGGGCCACTGATTAGGGGATTTTTTGTAAAAAAAAGTAATTTTTTTAAAGCGTAAAAACCCTTTTAAGTATAGTTTCCATGCTGCAAATTTCCTACAACAATGAACCAATTAATGGAGAGAAAAAAAAATGGAAAAATATTTCATTTCTATTGGTTGTACATCAACATCTTCATCATATTAAATAAGAAGAGCAAAACCCAAAAAAATTTACTGGGGTTTTTAAAGCTGTTACATTAGACAAATAAAGGGCCCAACCCCTTTTTTTGGCAGGTTAAAAAAATCATCTGCATGGGGACCCCCATCTCCCTAAGGGAAAATGTTGGGCTAAAAGGGGTGGGCCCCTGTTGGATTTCACAAGATGATCTGCTGACAATTGTTATACTTCTCAAATATGAAACTGAAATAAATAATCGAAGCCCCTTTTTCTGGTTTTTTTATGCAGAGCAACAATAGATTCATAGCAGAAAACCACTTAAATACGTGATGGATTCTAGAAGAATTGTCATGTTAATCTTCCATTCTCTGCTCTGCTCTTTTGTGTTTTTTAATGGAAATTGTTATTTTTCTGCTGCAAGTATATATTACCAGTGTTAAGATTCACGTTTGCTTCCATTCAAATGTTAAGGTCTGCAGGTCCCATCGGTGATGATAATGATGAACATAATGATAACAAGTACACACCTCCGTTACATGACACATATGCTATATGTTAAAGACACAGGGCGACCTGTATGAATCCTAGAGCTGACAACCATTTTTAAAACAGTTTTTAAAGGGGTTTTGCCACGATTAATGTTCAGGGGGATCCCCCAAAATGGGTTTTAATCCGATCGATCTGGCCGGCTTGCATGTTGCACTTCTTATCTGATGACAGGAACATGAGGAGTTGCAAGGGGTGGGGAAAAAAGTGCGTGTATGAGTCTGTCTGCTGTAAGAAATCCACTGTTGTAATGTTATTTTTTGAGTAAAGTTTAGAGACGCCCCCTGATTCCTCGTCTCTGCTCATCCCCTCTCTTCACCCTGCAGCATTCATGACTCAGCATGCTTTGTTTATTTTTTCCCCCGGGCAGATAAGAGAAAAGGAACTCACTTCGTAAAAAAAAACCCTTAAGGAGTGTGAATGCGCCAGAATTATTAACCTGTTCTTTTGCAGGAAAACATAGGGGGCAGGGGGTCGCAGGCTTTTTATTGGGGGCTGGGCCCCCCAAAAAAAACCCCCTTCCCCCGATTTCCCCCCTGGTCCGGGCCCTCTGCGCTGGGCCGGGGACACCGACTGGCTCTTCGGCATGTGCTTCCCTGGACCCCAAACAAGCGGGGTTTTCTGCGGGGCAAGAGCACGACCTGCCCCGAACATGTGGGGCCGCAGGTCCTACCCCGCAAGGCTCCCGGGCCCTCACAGCGCGGGGCCCCCACCGGGGGCCCCCATCCCCTCCCCCGGCAGCGTCGCGATGACATCACGTCATCGCGACGCTGCCGCCTCGGGGCACAGGCGTATAGGCCTGCCCCGAGGAGCTGCCGGAGGAGGGGGGCTGAAGGGGGCGGGGCGCGTGCCGGGGGGATTAAAGGTGATTTAATTTTGTTTTTTTATAGGTTTACCTGCCTCAGTCCCCCTATATACGCCTGTGCCCTATAATCCTGCCTGTGGCCCCCTTCCCTGCCTGGCCCCTAAAATTGCCTGTGGCCCCCCATATCCCTGTCTGGGGCCCCCCATATGCTGCCTGTGGCCCCCATATCCCTGTCTGGGGCCCCCCTATTACTGCCTGTCCCCTAAGCCTGCTTGTGGCCCCCATACTGCCGTCCCTTTTATACCTGCCTGTGGCCCCCATTACCCCTGTGACCCCCATATATGCCTGTCCCCCCATTTATCCCTGTGGCCCCAATTCCCTGTTTGTACCCCCAACCCCTCTGTGACCCCCATACCCTGTATGGGGCCCCCCTTATACTCCCTGTGCCCCAAAAAGGCCTGCCGGGGCCCCCCCATTGCTGCCTGTGCCCTTTTATACCTGCCGGGGCCCCCATATACTGCCTGTCCCCCAATACTGCCTGTGCCCCATTTCGCCTGTGGCCCCCATATCCCTGCTGTCCCCCCCATACCCCTGCCTGTGGCCCCCATGATGCCTGTCCCCCTATATACCTGCCTGTTGCCCCAATTTACCTGCCTGTGCCCCCATATACCTGCCTGTGCCCCCATATCGCCTCATTCCCCCCATACCTGCCTCAGTCCCCTTATAACCTGTTTTGGGGCCCCCCATAACTCCTCAGTGCCCCATATACTGCCTCAATCCCCCAAAAAACCTCCTGTGGCCCATTACTCCCGTGCCCCCTATATACTGCCTTTGGCCCTATACCGCCTGTGGCCCCTATATCTGCCTCAGTGCACCCATATACTGCCTTTGGGCCCCATAACTGCCTCAATGACCCTATATACCTGCCTGTGGCCCCATATATCCTGTCCCCCCCTTTTACCTGCCTGTGCCCCCCCTATCCCTCCCTGTGGCCCCTATTTTCTCCCCTCAGTGCCCCTATAACCCTCCCTCAGTGCTTTATATACCCCCCTCGTGCCCCTAATTCTGCCTCAGGCCCCTATATTCTGCCTCAGTGCTCATATTCTGCCCCAGTGCCCCCCAATGCCATCCTGGGGCCCCCCATATACTGCCTGTGGCCCCCCATATCCTGCCTGGGGCCCCCATATACCTGCCTGGGCCCCTAACTGCTTAGTGCCCCTATATACCAAAACGAGGGGGCTGATACCTAAAATTAAAGGGGAGTTGCTGGAAATGGGGAGGTTTTAAAGATATTTGTGTCCAAACCCTCAGGGATGAGTTTTGGCCGGGAGCAATCCATGAAGGGTGGAACGGATGGGAAGAAAAGGGAAAAGTGAAGACGCTGATCAGAAAAACGTCTCCGGTGATTTCTAAATGTAATAGCAGGGTAATCACTTAAATTTTCTGCAGATCTAATACAATAGTATCTACCACTATCTGGTCCGTATGGCGGTGTATATGAATTTCCCAGGCTGTGTAAAGCTGAAGTCACATTGGGGGGCGCGTTTTTTCTTGGCAGTTTTTATTTTTTTTTTTTGGTTTTGAGGATTTTTTAGTAAAATTGTCTGGGTAATTTGCTCCAGTTGGTGGATTTTTTTTTGACTGTTTTGGGGTATTGTCTATGAAGGGGAGAAGTTCTGAAAAAAATAAATTTGTCATTGGGGATTTTTACTGTACAGTGACTCTGAGGAGATGGCGGAATCTGTGTGGGGTGTGCAAAAAATTGTGACAGGAACAAGGGGTTTTTTTCTGTAAAAAAACATCCGCAGTTCACAAAAGGGGGAAAAACACAAAGGCCCCAGCCGGTGTTTTATGACCCTAGCAACGCCCCTGCATAGAGGTGCAGTCTAGTGCCAATACGACAAGATCCCGTTGATAGTCAACGTTTTTTTCATGTATAATACGACAAGTCTGGATCAGGATCCAACTTTAGGCCATGTCCCCACGGCACCGGGTTTTCGGACGGTTTTTCGAGGTTTGCGAATTTTTAAAACCCTCTGAAAAACCCGGGCCCCAAAAAATTTTACAGGGCCGTATAACAGGGGTTTTCCCTCCCGGGGGTTATTCAAAACCCCCGGCAGCCCGAAAAAAAATTTACATGTTAATCTTCTGTCCGGTTTTGGATGAATTGAACATGTCAAAGGGAAACGGGATGGCTTTTTCTCCGCCATCGCGGAGAAGAGACGCCCCCTGTGGCCCTGGTGCAACCTAAGCCGGACAAAAGCCGGTGGGGTAAACCGATCGGTATTTTTCCCGGCCTGGGGATGCTCTCTTAAACTGGTTGACTGATAACTGTTTTGCACCTAGGTTTTATGTCAAAGTTAGGTCTCTAAAAAGTTTAAATTTTTGAATGGGTGTGACAACCAGAATGCTCCAAAACTTTGGGGCCCTTTAAAAAGTGTCTTTGTTGGGCAAATTTCAAAAAGGACAATCGGCCAAAGTTTTTGGGAAAGCACCTGTTCATACATCTTTTTGGCTCAAAAAAACGGTGCAGCCCCCTTCATAATGTCGCCTCAATCTTTTTAAAAAGCCATTGGGTTCTTTTTTTTTTCCTCCCCCTGATTTGCCCCCCACTGTAATTTCTTCTCCCCCCCAATCATCAGTTCTAATCCTTCACAAACATTAATTCTTTCAAAATTATTTTTTTTCTGCAAGTTGCACTAAGAATTTACAGAAAAAAAGGAAATGTACCATATAAATAAAATTATTAAAATTTGATAAATTCCTCAATTCCACCTGCTTTTTTCTTTAACCAAGCACCATCTTTTTGAGCAGGTTTTCCAAACAAAGACTGCATTTGAGTTATGGGGATATATTTATCCCACTATTAAGCGGGCCATAATATTATCTTATTTTGGGGTTGATCCTGACAAAGAACTATGGGGGACATGTAAAAACAGGCTTGCCCCTTATCCTTTTTCAAAAAACTTTTGTACGATGTTCTATGATGTATAACAGTGATTCCAAAAATTTGGGGTATAACGCCGGCACAAACACTTTTTAGTGCGTCAAAGATTTTGGGGGGGGTTTGGGGGGGTCGCCCACATTCATAGAAGTAGAACATTTTGATTTTTGATGCTAATTTTGGGGCTAACAGGAGAACGACAGACGGTTTCAGGGGGTGCCTGAGCCAGACTTGTATTAAAACAATGCACCCTTTTGTATGACTGCAGAAGGAAGGGTCAACATTTGGTCATTCTAGCTCCTTAAAGGGGTTCTTGGAAAAGAATAAAAAAAAAATAGATACACTCGGTAAAAGTGAAAAAAAAACTAAATACCTTCAATTAGAAAAATCTTCTCATTTTGTCTAAGGGATAATCATTATAGAACAACAAAATGGCTGCTGGGCTCCTTCCTCAGCAGGAACAGGAAGTAGGACAGGTTCTGTGAGTTACTTCCTGGTTAGGCAGACTGAAATAACTGAGCATGTGCTGTGCTCAGTCAGTCTGACAGACATGTGGTAAGAGGTGTGGATATAGTATATAGAATCTATAGCTCAGCTGGGAGGAAGTAGGCTGTTGTGGGAAATGTAGTTTTCAGAGAGCACGCTTAGCAACTGTAGCCCCCCCACTAACCCAGTGAAGAAAAAGATCCAACATGGCAATAATATGTGATATAACAGCGTCTGGAAGTCGTTCACACACTGGATTGTGACAGTTACTGCATATCTTTAGTATTACTGCATTGCATGTTCTTATTTTTTTGGTTTTTCACACAACCCCTTTAAAGTGATTTAGGACTGGCCTGTCAGCGCCAATGTTCATACATATCGCCCTATGTATCTATATTTTGGCATAGTGCTATTGGTTTTCTACTTTAACTAACAAGTGTGACCCTGTTTTGCAAGTATTGATTACTTTTTTCAACGTTATTATCTCATCATATTTAGTATCATTTTTTCTATTTGATCCATTGCTAAAAATTTTTTTTCCTGAGACTTGATTTCAGGAAACGTCGTTTGGGTTTACCCAAAATTAACAAAATTGTTCCAATATACATTTCTATACTGTTCTTTGTCTGTTCTCTATTTGTATTTTCAAAGTTTTTCTTATGTAACATATTATTTTTTCTGGTTAGGGACAATCTAGAGTCTATAGGCTTGTTTCCCGTGTGGGGTTGCCTCTTTGCGTGAGTGCTCCCTTTAGCAGGGTTTGTGGTTTGGTACATAGGAAATGTATAAAATTTTAATAATCTTAATAAAAGTTATGTTATATTTATATGGGACATTTCCTTTTTTATTGTGAATTCATTTAGTCAGTGGTTTTCTGCCCCAGCTTGTCTGGTACATCTTAGGGACCGTTCACCTGCCGTGTTTCGATCCATTTTAGAGCCGAAAATCGCATGTCAACTCTTGGAACGGATCCGAAAGGCGCAATGAGAACACATTGGCGATCACTTGTGATGCATGTTTCATATTAAAAGCAATGTAAATCACATTGCTCATTGTTAGATACGTGTTTGGGCCCGTTTGGGGTCCGACAGTCAGATCCAAACACGTATCTAAAAGCGTATGTTCACACGGACTCAACACGCCGAGTGAACATACCCTTAATAGTTTAGTCCATACCACATCATTAATGTCATTTGGTCCTGTTGTTGCTTCAAGTTCCACTAAGACTTTAAAATAGCTTTACAGTTTCCACTTTATGCCAAATTATACTCCTCTTCCTTTCCACAGGGTGCCTCCCCTGGCATGCAGGTTGCAGTCACAAATGGCAGAGGCCAGTTATACTTTGGCAAGGTGCCGCCAGCGGGCACCCCCTTGCTTTACAGACCGGCCGGTCCCCGTAGAGCAGTACTGGTTGTACTGCCCTAACGGCGGCCCTGGGCATGGTGCCCCGCAGCAGGAGAGTGTGGGCAGTCTGTAAGAGGAGGGAAGGGTCTCTTGAACCATTTTGGGCACTGTTTTAGTTAAGATCAGTTCTTGATTGAGGCACAAAAGTTTTATTTCTTAATCCATTCTAAATATACCATTGTTATTAGGTCCCTGTTCTTTTCCCAGAAGATTCTTGCTATCTGGTGACTATGGCCCAGATGTATGAAAGTTGCTGTGCCAGTTTTCTGGCGTAGGTTATGACAGAAATAATGACGTGCTTCATATGTGATATATTCCTAAAGCATTAGCGCCAAAAAGAATAAGCCCGTTCGACTTTTGTCTGTGCCACTCGACAGGGGGCGTGTGTACGCCAACTCATACAATTAGACCCATTTATGTAGCTCTCATGCCATAAAGTGTTGCAGTCTGTACGTCGTTATTCATGCCATTTTCAAAGTGGCGAACGGGCAGTTTGCCTTATGATGGGACACGTTTATACAATGCTGTGAGAGGGCTGCACTACCCAAGACACTTTGCACAACAATGTTTTTCATACATCTGATCCTATATGTTTATTAGATTCTGCTCATAAGGGCTCTACCTCAACATTGTCATACTTTACCAACCCTCCCACTGTCTACCAGGCCAAGCCCAATGCTCCACAATTGTGCCAAATAGGCCTACAATCCAGGCCACTGTGCTGGACTACAAGTGCAAACAAATCTCACCGCAGCTATGTACCAGCAAAATCTAACTATAGCTGCTTCTGAGTTTGAGAACACCACCGCTTGCCACTGTACAAATTACCCATACCAGATTAACTTTATTCCCACAGGTCCAACAGACCCCCCGAGCTAATTTTGCACAGGCTAGAGATGTCTAGACTACTTCAGCGGTGGCCCACATGGAACAATGCATGCACAGTCTCTTTCTAATTACAGAATAGTAGAAACAGTCACTTCAGTTTCTTACCGTCTGCTCCACAATGATCAGTGGCAAAGCTTCTGACCTGCATTCGCTTCCCAGACTCACCCGCCACTGTACCCAAAAGGTGTGAAGATTTTCTCCAGTTTGCCCAGAAAAAAAATTCTTTAAATGGATATAAATGGCCACGCTGGAGGTCTTTTTAGTTGATGTCCAGCGCGGTCATTATAGTCCATTTAAAGAAGTTTTTTTTCTGGCTAAACTGGAGAAAATCTTCAAACCTTTTGGATCCCACTGCCCTGACCCTGTGCATTGGGCGTGCGGAGCAAAACGGACAGACAGCTGTGGACGACCATGACTCTTCGGTTCCAAATATTTGGAAGCTTAAAAAAGTGTTGTGCCTTCCTTTGCACAACACTAGAAGGTTAGTGCTTAAATAAGTACTAGTGGTTCTTATTCAAAAGTCACAATATTGCGCTAGGGAGCGCTGTCTCGGTTTTGTTTTTTCTCCTGCCACTGTTGTCCCACTTCAGGAAGGGCTACACCACATCTCTCATCTTACAGCACCTCTACAGCCTGTTGTCCCTCTGCCCTTCCTGCACATGCAAGCTAGTGACCTGATGTCCAGGCCTGAGGCCAGCTTCTCACTACATAGTCCAACATCGACTCCACAACACCTCTCAGGACTGTCTATACAGTCTTTATTAAGTGACAAAATCCTTCATACAGATCCTTCCACTGAGCATGGTGGCCCTGTGGCTTCTACTCATTAGCTACAGCAATCCAACATGGCACTGCTAGGCACCGCAGCCCACCATTCTGTATTTCCTGCAAATAACCAGTTAACATATAAACAGTGTAACAGGGCAACACACACACATATTACATAGTGTTGTGCATTGTTGAAGCAAAGAATAATCCTGCCGATGTTCAGGACCTGGATCACATGCCCTGTAATCCTGGTATGAAGTTAACGATGCAGCCATACAGCCAAGGGTGTATTGTGAGAAAGCAAGCAACAAAATGGTTGTGGGCGTCAGGTGGCTGCTGGGTATGCTGATATGATGACTCATATGATATCATGTGACTGCCGGTGTGTCATGGCGGCAGCTAGTGACTAGCAATACTAGCACTGTCATGTCACCAATGTGGTCATGTCATAGCATGTCAGTCTTTCCAGCTCTCCTTTGCAGCACCGACATCTTTATTCCCCATACTAGGCAGAGTTCACACCTCATTATTCCCTATGGTGATGGGATCTGTTGGGATACTTTGAAAAAAGGTGCCCCAACAGATACAGCGATGTAGCCGCGGCCGACCCATAAACATCAATAGAACAAACGTAGTCCTATCTAAGCCCCAGCCAATTATATTATGCTTCTCATACAGTCAAAAGAGTTTACATTACAGTGCAAAAATATGTAGAGGCTTCTCTAACTAAACATCAAAGTCTGGGTCTACTGCACAGTACCACAAAACACACACCACTGATCATAGCGATGGTCCTGGCTCCTAGAGGCCAGCAGC
This sequence comes from Phyllomedusa bahiana, assembly GCA_025379985.1. Taxonomy (NCBI): domain Eukaryota; kingdom Metazoa; phylum Chordata; class Amphibia; order Anura; family Hylidae; genus Phyllomedusa; species Phyllomedusa bahiana. The sequence continues at coordinate 10,477 of JAODAL010045547.1, forward strand.
ACCGGTGCTTCTCAGGCTGGAAGCTCTGTCTAAGAAGCTCACACCATTGTTAGAGTTCTGTCATGTAGACCCCAATGAGCCTAATTAGGTCAAGATTTGGAGTAAAGTTGGATCTCTTCCCGCTCCAAACTACATCCTTCTCTAGGTCTCTGAACCGCAGCAGACAAAGACTTTTCCCTGCTGCACATGCTCCAGTGGTACGAACATGCAACTTCTGGTAGCTACACTAGGCAATAGGTTTATATTAGACCAGGCTCAGACTGGCCCACACGGGAGAAGGGGAAACCCCTGGTGGACTTCTCGCATAGTGGGCCACTGTGGATAGCAGAGAGAAAAGCAGAGAAAGAGAGGCAGAAAGCAAGACGTACGTGTAGTCTTGTACTGTAGCTGTGGAATGGGCCCCCTAAATCAACTCAACTGGTGGGCTGCAGGAATCAACTCCAAGGGTGGGTCCCAGGCACTGGGTAAAAGACATACCCATGGGGGGAGGCCTGTTATAGTTTCCTAGTTTGTCAGGCCGAAAAAAGACATACGTCCATCCAGTTCAGCCCATTTTGCTAAAGTGTTGCTAAAGATTTAAAGTGTTGATCCAGTAAAGGCAAAAAAAACCCATGAGGTAGAAGCCAATTGTCATCATGTTAGGGAAAAAATTCCTTCCTGACTCCAATCTGGCAATCAGAATAAATCCCTGGATGAACGACCCCTCTCCAGAATCCTAATCACTACAACTTGTTATATTATCACGCTCCAGAAATGCATCCAAACCCTTCTTGAAATCTGTTATTGAATTCACCATGACAATTTCCACTGGCAGAGAGATCCATAGTCTAACTGCTCTAACAGTAAAGAATCTCTTTCTGTGTTTATGTAGAAACTTTCGTTCCTCAAGCCGTAGCGGACGTCCCCTTGTTCTGCATACAGTCCTGGGTATAAATAAATCTTTAGCAAGAGCTCTATATTGACCTTTGATGTATTTAAACATATTTATTATGTCCCCCCGAAGCCATCTTTTCACTAAACTAAATAACCTTAATCTTGCTAATCTTCCTGGGTATTGCAGTCCACCCAGTCCTTTTATTAATTTTGTTGCCCGCCTTTGTACCTGTTCAAGCTCTACAATGTCTTTCCTGTGCACTGGTGCCCAAAACTGTACACAATATTCCATGTGTGGTCTGACCAGTGACTTGTATAGTGGGAGAATAATGTTCTCATCATGTGCATCTATGCCTGACACTAGCTGCTACAATTAAGTTTACTGTCCACCAGGATTCCCAAGTCCTTCTCCATGTCCCTTTTACCCAGCATTTTTCCATTTAACATGTAATCATGTAATGGATTTTTCCTCCCCATGTGCATAACCTTGCATTTATCTGTGTTAAACCTCATCTGTCACTTCTCTGCCCAGGCCTCCAACCTATCCAGATCCCTTTGTAATAACACATTATCCTCTATTGTGTTGATTACTTTACAGAGCTTAGTATCATCTGCAAAGATCGATATTCTACTGTGTAATCCCTGTGTAAGATCATTTATTAAAATATTAAAGAGGATAGGGCCCAAATACTGAGCCCTGTGGTACCCCACTAGTAACGGATCCAGTCTGAGTATGTACCGTTAATTACTACCCTTTGTTTTCTATCACTGAGCCAGTTGCTTATCTCTTCTAAACTTATCCAGCAGCTCGATGAAGAAGGCTGAGTCTTTTAGTTCCACAGGAGCTGGAGAGAAATCAGTCACTGCGGGACTACAACTCCCAGTGTGGTCACTTTGCCTGTGCAGCCTCCTTCCTGTGCTCAGTGGCTATTTGCAATTTGGAATGTATCTTCAACTTTTGGGTCTGTCCTGCAGCTCCTGTGAGAGTTAAAGACTCAGCATTAAACACATGGCTTGAAGCAATAGTTTCTACAAAAACTGGCAGAGGTGCTGCTCTGTTGGAACATGGTGCATGAGCTTTTTTTCGGGATATAGTCTGGTGTAGAGGTTCCCGGCTGTGTTGCAGGATGACCCCATCTCTCACTTTTGTCTTTTAAGGTTGCGAGCTCCTAAGGGGAGACTCTTCCTAGGAGATAGTTCACGATGAGGGCCCCAAAATTTAATCTGCCTTGGGCCCTCCGCTGGGTTTAATTTGGCACTAGATCCAGCTGAAATGCTAAGCACTGGCAGAAAAGCAGATGGTGGTATGGCTGAAATACTCAGCCAGGTATGGATTATCAAATAGGCAATATAGTCACTGGCCTATTGGCCCCACACCTTTTAAAGCCCTCATGACCAGGGCACTTTAATGGGAATGTGTCATCAGAAAATGTCTTATTGTTTAACTAACATTTTTATGTTAAACACATTTTTTAAGAGTTTTTGGTTGTGTTTTTATTTATTATTTTCCATATCACTTTCAATATTTTTGAAAATGTCTTTAGTCCTGCAGTCTTCACCTGGGCCACCAGGCCTAATACTAATATACCACTTCCTGTTCTGTAGAGACAGATTTTCAGCAGTCTCCTCATTATCAGCACAAGCATAGTCACACTTAAAGGTGACACCGATGTGTATAGATAACACAGGATCCACCAGTCACAATAGGAGATAATCACAGCTCCCCCTCTTACCTTCCTGCACACCGACTTCTTCCCAGGTCACAGAGCAGCCTAGAAAACTCCCCTATAGAAATCAAAACGTCTGAGTCAGTCTTAAGGCTCCTATGTGCATGAAGCTGCTGTTAAGCATCTCTCTAAATGCTGTTAAAGCAGTTCAGGTAAGAATGCTGTCCCCACAGTCATCTACAGACAACAGAACTCAGAAATCTACAGTCGGAAAATAAAAACGGCGAAGAAGAAAAGAATACGGATCAGGATAACCATAAGGCACACAGTTTATTCGGAACTGTTCACTTCTGATGGCGATAAGTTAGGGGCACGTGACTGCTGTAGCCAACCGGCTGTGACATCCCTGTTCAACAGATGACCGGAGAAACGCGCTGCTGGAACCCGGGCAAGGTGAGTATAAGTTTTTGTCATTTACTTGGAGCCTGGGACCTTCTTAACTCCTCCACCTGTGTTTTGACGTCGCTGCAGACATCAGAGTTTGTGGCTCTGGGTGCCGCAGCAGCGCTGAGATCGGGGCTGTACTGCACAGCCCTGATCCCAGCGCAGTTCCTGCAAGCACCGTCGAGTGGGGGAAACCTCCGCTTCCCGGTGCTTTAAACATTTGATTGCCGCGGATCGTCACCGCAGCGCAATCAAAGGGGTGCCCTGCTCTGTCGGGTGATCGGAACACCTGGTGACCCGACAGAGCCCGGGGATCGGCTGCACAGTCAGCCCTGGGCACCTAGAGAAGCCCCAAGCCTGTCTGTGTAAGACGCCAGCAATCAGGGCAGACTGTGTGCTGTCCTGATCACTGCCTGTGTCAGACTGACACAGATTATAATGTATTAGCATATATGAATATGCTAATACATTACTAAGTGGCAAGAAAATAAAGTAAAAAACACAAAAAGTGTAAAAAAAAAAGAACAAAAAAAGAATAATAAAAATAAATATTTAATAAAAAATAATTGTACATACATTACACACAAAAAAAACTACACATATTAGGTATGCACACAACCATAATAACCTGTAGAATTAATCTAAGAAGTTATTAAGTTTAAAATGTGAATGGTGCAAAAAAAAATGTAAAAAAACAAAAAAAATTTAAAAAAATTCTGCAATTATTTATAAGTGAATTTAAACTATTCCCCTATAAAGTACAACTTGTCTCGAACAAAATGAGGCCTCATACAACTGCATCATTAAAAAAAAATAAAAAAGTTAAAGGAGTTGTCTCCCTTCAGAGTTTCAGAGAATGCATGAATGAAATACTCTGTCACTTCCTGGTTCAGACTGACTCATTTGCATACAGCTCCATGCTTGTACAGCTCAGTTGCCTTGCTGTGCTTTCAGATGCTAATTAGATCAGATTAGCCTCTCAAACTACTAACAGGACTTCTTATCTGATCCCCAAAACAAAAGCCCTAATTACAGTTCTGTTTATTTTACATAAATCAAGCTTTTTACTGTTGATCAGCACAGACACTGCTATGACCTGTGTGATGACCTCACTCACGTTATCTCATTGAACAAACAGCAGGGGAAATTGTTTACAGGTGGTGTTACTGAGGGAACTGAAATAAGCCAGGAGGTCATAAATTCACTTGTATCTCCTTAGGGAAAACAGAGGAACAAAGCAATATATTTGGAAAATGTCTTTATTTTGTGTTCCCTACCATTTGAAAGCTATTCTTTGTAGCGAGACAACCCCTTTAAGCTAAAAAATGTTCTGGTCATTAACTACTTTTCATGGGTTCGGCTTAAGGGGTTAAATAACTTAACATTGAGGTGGACAGCCTTACTTTGTTCTGTTGATACAACTGATCATTATGATCATCTGTATATAGAGATCATTGCTTCAATCTGACATTGATGGTCGGATCTTACTGACAGTGACATGTAAATCCAGCCTAAATTTGTGGTTCCAGTAAAACCCTTCAACTAATAAAGTAGATAAGCCTCTGAATGGGGTCTTTGTGACAAGCTAAGATTTATGGTGCATATTTGTGTCGGCAGCTACCTGGGCAACTGTGCTGCTGGGAGTTTTACTAGTTTACTAATCCTTGGGTAAAATTCCAGAGACGTAAGTAATGACATTCCAGACAGAATTTCCTACCTACACTAGCTGTCACTCTGGCATCTACATCATTTCAATGTGCACACGCTAATAATTTGTACTTCCTGATACTTCATGTATTTCACATAATAGCTATAGACTTTCCATGAGGAAGTAACACTTATAGACTTCCCTTTCGTTCACAGGGACTTTTCCAGCAGAGTTTTTTTCATTTTTGGAAAAATCAAATAAGCAACCACTGTTTAAAGTGATGGCTCCCTCCACCCCTCATCAGCAACATGGATCCAATGGCAACTCACTGCCCCTCAAGTGGGACAAGGGCTTGCACTTAGGATGTGACCTGAACAGATTTAAAAAGCAAATAGAAGAAAATAAATGCATTGTAGGCATCTTTTATTAGCTTTGAATAAATTGACGGCTTTGAACCAGCTCTTTTTTTGGAAGCACAGTGTAGACAAAAAACTTCCCCAAATCTTGCTCAAAACAAGATAACAACCAGCAGAAATCCACAGTTAAAATAACAAATGCAGGAGCTTATTAGTAATAAGAGGCAAAAAATCTCATTATAATTTGCCTCATTTATCATAACTGTCCAACACTAAAACTCTCTTTATTACCAATAGTGACCAATCAGAGCACAGCTATGATTTTTGAAGGACAGTATACGAAAAGAAAGCTGAGCTCTGATTGGGCAACAAGGACATTTCTACAGTCCCTGACAGAAGTTCTGTCGCTTATCCATGTTGTGGAAACCAAAGCTTATAACCTGACTTAAAAGTCATCCATTGGTTTTAGAAATGACTCATATGAAAGCTGAAACCCTCCCAAATGAGGTTGTGTTAATGAAAATAAATTTGCTTCACTGCTGAAATACTGATAATTTAAGGAACACAGAAAGGTCAGATTTTGGCAAGACAAAAGTTTTGTCGCCCACAGAAAGTAATGTGAAAATCAAACAAATAATTCACTTCAAATACAAAGATGTGTTTCATAGCATTGGTGAATGAAGTTGTGGTGCTATTAGAGCCATATTTAATATTTTGTGTGACTTCCATGAGCTTGAAGGACTGCATCCATGTTTTTCGACAATGATTCATACAATTTATTGATGAAGACATCAGGAATAGCAAAGAACGCAATCTTAAATGCATCCCAGAGTTCGTCAAGATTCTTTGGTTCTGTCTTCCAAGCTTCCTCTTTTATCCTACCCCAAACTTACTCAATGATGTTCATGTCTGGTGACTGGGCTGGCCTGTCCTGGAGCACCTTGATCTTCTTTGCCTTGAGGAACTTTGATGTAGAGATGGATGTATGAGATGGAGCACCATTCTGCTGCAAAATTTTACCCTTTTTATGTCAAGCAATGTAAGAGGTAGCTAATACTTCTTGATATTTTAGGCTATTGATATTGCCTTCCACCTTGCAAATGTTTCGCACACCCCATACTGAATGTAACCCCAGACCATGATCTTTCCACCACCAAACTTAATTGTTTTCTGGGTGTATCTTGGATCCATATGGGCTCCAGTAGGTCTCCTGCAGTATTTCTGGTGGCTGTGGTGTAATTCAACTGAAGATTCATCTGAGAAATCCACCTTCTGCCACTTTTCCAGCATCCATCCGTTTAGCAGGCTGTGGGCCTTGGCAAATGCCACACGGTTTCTATTAAAGGTCCTGAAGAAATGAATGCAGATTCCATACTGAAAGCCATGTAACATTGTAGCATATGAACAAGGGCTAAGAAAAACTCATTTGTGGAAGTTTTCTGCTTTTACAAGTTTCTGGTGAACAGTAACAGGTACACCCTTGAGGTGTTCACCAATGTGTGACATGTTGACATTTTTTGAGAAAGAGTTTAGGCAGGCTTGGACTGGCCCACAGGCAAAATGGGAAATCTTTGGTAGGCCCAGGGCATGGTGGGTCACTAGGTGTGGCAGGCCTGGGGATAGCTTTCTGGGAGAAAGGCACAGAAAGAAAGAGGCAAAGACCAAGGGCCATATGTGGTATATAAGGTCAGGTATAGTAGCTGTAGTGTTGCTGTTGAGCCCTAAAAATCACTTCTATCGGTGGGTCTAAACCATCAACTCCACTGGTGGGCCTCAACAATCAACTCCAATGGTGGGCCTCAACAATCAACTCCAATGGTGGGCCTCAAGAATCATGTCTCTTATGGGGCCCCAAAAATCAGCTCTATTGGTGAACCCCAACAATTAACTCCAGTGGTGGGCCCCAGGCACCCCAGTCCGACACTGAGTTTATGCCACACAAAACTTTCAGGTATCACTCCATAGTAGTGTTACATTTGATGCATTTCCCTACATAGAGAAAGGAAAAAAGAGAAAGTAATTGGAAAATTAAATGATCATGTATGAAAAAGCTATATAACTTTTGACAACTGTGTACTGCATTATATTACAAGTGGAATAAGCTAGCCCCTGTCACCCAGAAATACTGTGTAAAGGGAACCTGTCACATTGAACACAAATCTGTCACATTGAACATGTTGTCTGCCTTCAACATGTTATAGAACAAGGGAGCTGAGCAGACTGATATATAGTTTTATGGGAAAAGATTCAGTAAACCTTACAAATTATTCATCCATATCTCTGTCCATTTTCAGTTTAGGAGTCCAGTGGGCAGCCCTACTCAGTGACTAACAGCTAATTAAAGGGGTTGTCTCACTACATTGATTCATCTTACCTCAGTCCTGTTTTCTTGGTTTCACTTTGAATTCAGGGGCGTGTTCACTGGATTCCACTAGGTTACAGTAGAAGCCAGGTCTGTAGCTATAGCAACCAGTGCTGGCAGCCTATCAGGAGAGATCAAACAGGTCTGTAGCTATGGCAACCTGAGGAGCTGATGCAGCTCAAACAAGAGTGGAAATCTCAGAATAGGTAGGACAATGTTAATGGACATATATTTGCAAAGTGACTTGTTTTTGCAAGATCTTTAACATAAAAAGCAATCCTTGTAGTGAGACAACCCCTTTAGGGCGCGTCAACACTGCACAGGACAAATACCGGCCGTTTTGCCGGCCGGTATTTGTACTGTTTAGCGGCCATCCCCACGGCTGTGGGGGGGGGGGAGGGCGGCTTTTCTCCGCGATGAGCGGAGAACAGTCCTCCCCCCTCCAATTGAGGTTACATAGTTAGTATGGTCGAAAGAAGACACATGTCCATCGAGTTCAACCAATGGAAACCGGACAGAAGAATGAACATGCTCAATGCTTTTTGAGCGGCCCGCGGGCGGAAAAAACGTAGGGCGGAAAACCCGTGCAGTGGGGACTGCTGCACGGGTTTTCCATAGAGCACAATTGTACTCATTTTCGGCCGGTTTTTCAGGCAGTCTGAAAAACCGCAAACCGGCTGAAAAAACGTCCGAAAACCCGTGCAGTGGGGACATGGCCTTAAGTATCATACTTATATAAGGAATGCTGTCAATCACAGATAAGACTCCTAAACCCTGGGTGAGCATGAATTTTGTATTACATTGAATATTTTTCTACAAAACTATATATCAATCTACTTGATAAATCCTGCTCTATAACATGCTTCCCACAGATCAGACAGCATGTTTAACTTGATAGGTTCCCTCTAACCCCTTATTGCCAGATTTGACCTTTATGACAGAGCCCCATTTTTCAAATCTGACACATGTTCCTCTCTGTGGGAGTAACTTTTTAAAGCATTTACCTGTCTATGTGATTTAGAAATTGTTTTCTCATGACAAATTGTGCTTTAAAGGGGTTTTATCATTTCATTAAATGGTCTTCAGAATAAGGGGACAGTGAAAACAAGCAACTTTGCAATGGATGTCATTAGCAAAGCTGTCTTGTATTCACAGTATTCCTTATCTTGTGTTTTTGTTTACACTGATATCCAGTCCTGGTCCAATCCCTCCGGATCCTTCCTCCTAGCATTTCATTAGCTGAGAGCTCATTTACATTCTGTACAGTCCCCGGTCGAATTCACTGAGCTGTGTCTCTCACTCAGAGTAAGGGACCGTCACATTTTCACTTTATACAGGCAGAAGAAACAGAATTACACTGAAGGGCTTTCACAATCAGGAAATAGCACAATTTGTGTCGATCCCTGCCTGACTCAATGTTAGGGGCCGTAGCATTTTCTCTCTCCACACCCAGCAGAAACAAACTGCAACAGATTCTACAATGAGAAAACATAACAGTTCTGTCCCGGTGCCTAACTCTCCTGCATAGAAGCGAGATCTGTGCCGTTCATAGACCATCTCCAGCTGTGAGAGGAGAAGAGTTCAGTTGCTCAGTCTAGATTGAATGCAGCCTGTGGTATGTATACAGCTCTTACAAAATAAGACTGCATAGGGAAAGACACAGTGACATGTGGACTCAGAGAGAGGCGGGGGGGGGGGGGGAGTCTCAGGAGCCCGCAAGCACAGTGAAGGTGGGGATGAAGTCACCCAGTTGGGAGGGGAAGAAACGCCCCTGCATTTCCAGAGTTGAGAAGCTGAGGGCAGTGTGAATCAGCCGAACTAAGGAAGCGATACATCCCCTTTAAGTTAGTAATAAATTTTCATTAATACGGTTGTTAAAAATATCAAAATGTTGTGAAAATTAAGACAGATAAGTTCACCACACCAAATAGTTTATAACTAGCATCTACCATATGTCTACTCTATGTTGGCATAATTTTTTAAACATCTTTTTTTTTTACTTTTTTTTAGGACATTGGGGGCTCATGTGTAGTAGCAATTTTTCGCATTTTCAAGAAACTTGAGTTCAAGTCTGACGTGACTTTGAGGGGCTTATATGTTAGACACCCCCAGAAATGACTCAGTTTAAAAAAAAAATCACCTCTTAAAGTATTCAAATTAACATTTAGTAAGTTTGTTAACCCTCTAGGTATGTCACAGGAATTAAAGCAAGGTGAAGGTGAAATTTCACTTTTGTTTGCAATTAATTTCTCATTGGAATGTTAAAAGAGAAACACAACTCATTATTTTTTCCCTTGATTCTGTCACTTTTAGAAATATCCCATATACGTCCCTGAGCCCACACAATGTATATGACGCACAGGACGTTAATTTGTGGCAAGTACTAGCCACCTATGATATGATCATGTCAGTAAAGAATTTCGGTCACGTTCATGCATTTGAGGTCAGAATTTTGCATCAGTATTTATCAGACAAAACCGGGAGTGGATCCAAAGAATATAAGAGGCACAAATCTTTCCATTATCTCCTCCATTTTCCATTATCTTTCCATTATCACTCTGGGTTTTGGCCGACAGATACTGAGACAAAACACAATACAACCGTGTGAAAGTGGCATAAGGATGGATTCCAAGGCTGAACTGGCAATAAAATTCAGCCCAGGCTGTTGGAAGATAGCAGCTGACACATGTATTCAGTAAGTAAATAGAAATACACACATATTCAGAAGACCAGCAGAACGCCTCACAGCTCATAGTCTCTGGCCTCCCCCACCCCGCTACTTAGCTGCTCTAGAGACTCATGTTGGCACTGCCCACGTATGCTCATTTAACCCTAATCTATAAACTGGCTAGAGAAGGTGTTTCATATCATTCATGAAGAATTCCTAAGTAAGCAACTACTTATACTTGTACAGTAGATGAAAGTAGGTTAAAAGCTGAACACATATACAGTTTTTGCACAGAGATTCTCTGTTGATGGCATTTGCCTCTGGGTGGGCTACATCTCACTGTCATGAAACTAGCAGCTGGAATTAAAGGGGTCGTCCAGTGCCACGGGTCGCGCCGCAGCCCACAGGACGGGTTGCGGGCGAACCCGTCCCCCCTCCGGTTCCCGTGCGCCGGGAGCGAGTGGCGCCGCGGTCCGCATACTGGGCCGCGGGCGCACTCGTTCCCCTGAGCGCAGCCACTTACCACACCGCGCTCCTGCTTTCTTGCGTCCGTCGGCTGCCGGGCAAGCATGTCTCCGCCTCCTAGGGCGCACGCGCTGGCTCTTTAAGATTTGAAGGGCCAGCGCGCCGGTATTTGGTGATTGCCTGCTGATGAACCTATAAATTGGCCCCACCTCCAACATACCCTTGCCGAGTCCATAGTGCCTGTACCTATGTGAGGAAGCCTTCTAGTATTCCAGTTAGCCTTCTCCGTGTACCAGTCCCGTTTGCGCATGTCCATCGACCACGAACCTTCGCTGCATGCCCTGACCTTCTGGCCTGTCCCTAACTACTAGTTTATCTGCCGAATCTGTACCTCATTTCACCTCAGCTCCTGCCGCAGGCAAGTCACATCAGGGGTAGCGACCTGGTGGAATCCCGCTGCAGCAAGTCCATCCCGCTTTGCGGCAGGCTCTGGTGAAAACCAGGACCTACTTAGATTCCGCTCCCTGGTGTGGCTCGTACCATCGCCTGCGGTGGCCCAGTGGATCCACTACTCCCAGTCGTTACAGTTGGACTCGGCCATGGATCCCGCCAAAGGGTGCCGTTCCCAGGTTGCCGACCTCACCAAATTGTGGCCCAGCAGCTCGCAACGTCGCAACAAGCTCAGCAGCTGCATCGCGTCCGAGATGGCGCAGCAATTTTTTCTCCCCAAAGTCTCGCCGCCGCATTCCTCTCTGCGGGTTTATTCTTGGGCTGCCGGGCTCCGTCGGCCCAAGCTCCGATTATACGCTGCGAAATTTAGGGACCCCAAATCAGCGGGGGGTTCATCACCAAGCTCCTTGAAACTGGAACTCATGGTCAACCATTTTCCTAAGAATGCTCCAAGGGGCTTTCGGGTCAGTCCATCTCTGGGAAAGCCCGGGCCGGGGCCACTCCACTTTGGACGAACGATCTCCGGGCTTCCTCATATTTTCACCCAAGTCTTCGGGGCCCGCGCTGCCTCCAACCCCAAAGACGCTCTTCGAATCTGCGACAAGGCGACTCCTCCTTTGGGGGACATGCGGTGACCATACTTTACCCTGGGAAACTTCCTGGAATGGGGGCCCTTGCCCCCTTTTCAAAAAGGGGCTCTCCACTAAAGAAAAGGGATGTCTGGTTTTGTGGGACTTGCCCTCGTCTGGGGGAAATTGATCCATCGGGCCCTCCCAATCGACGTGCTTACGTGAGAGGCAGGGGGAATCCGACAGGAATGCGAGCTCCCCAAAAACCGCCGTCTGGACCGGGGTTTACAAGACCTCCTCTGCCATTTTGCCCCAACTGGAGTGCTTTCTTTCGAGATTGTCCCAACGCCCGGAAAAACGCCCGCACCTGGCCACGTGGGAAGGCGTCCCGGGGCCTGAAATTTCTTCCCAAAATCATGCCCTACGTTTTGTCGGGGCCCCGGATGCAAGTCCAAGTTCCCGCTGTTCGGGATTCGGGGTCCCCCGGGAATTTTTAGGTTTTCACCCGGGGTGACAAGCTTCATTTTCCGCGCCCCTCCCTTAAGAACCTTGGCCATTCTTCTGTAGCGGAGAAGTCCTGGGGGACCCTCCAATTCCGCACAAGCCGGGGGTCCTGCATGTCGGGCTTACAGAAAGAGAAGAACATTTTTATGTGTTTTCCCCCCCGCTCCTTTTCAGCGATCCTGTGGGGGCCCAGGCTGGGGTACCATGCCCTACCTAAAAGGAAAAGGGGCAAAAACACATTGGGGCCAGACGCACCCCATTGTCTGGTAGCACCTCCCTGCCCACCCATTTCTCCGCGTCCCCCCGGAACCTCGCCAGCCTACCGCGGAATACGGGAATTCGCGGATTGTTCCCGAAAAACAAGCGAGAGGCTGCCCCCTCAGGGCCGACGTTGCCCAATTAACTTGCGGGCCCCGGTACGAGTCCCCCCCGGGGGAGCGTCATCCTTTTGTCATCCCCGAACCGGGGCCATGTCGGCCTTACCAGGAAAACCTCAAAAAGGCTTTTATCCCTAATCCACTTCCCCCCCGGAGCGGGATTTTTCTTTGTGGGGAAAAAGGACGGCTCCTCCGTCCCTGCATTGCTATCGCGGCTTAACAAGATCCGGTGAAGGTTGGAACCTCCTACCGGGGTAGGTGAGGTCCGCATTTTACCAAACGACCTTGACCTCGAAAAATTGGAATGGAAACAGCTAAACAACTTTAAAATGAAAAATTTTCCCATTGGGAAACCCACATAGAACCTTTTATGTCTACAGAAGAATTAAATCTTTTATCTTCCCCCTTTTAAATTTTCCAAATGGTATCTTGAGGGCTCTTGGCAGGGCCCTAGGACGCTACACCTCCTTCCTATCCGTGAATTCCCCTGTCAAGCTAACATTGATTACTTCACAGTTCTTTGGACGGGGTATCTGTGTCTCCTGGAGGAAACCCAAAAATATCTCTGAGATAAAACGACGACACCCTCCCATGCCTTTCCGGACCCCCGTCCCGTAGGGGGCGCCCCCCCCATCCTTCCCACCCCCCCCTGTTACTCCCCCTCCCCCCTGTTTTTTTTTTTTTTTTCCCCCCCCCCCCCTCCCTCTCCCTCCATTTGCGGAAGCTTGTTCTGGGTTTTGTTTTTCTTGTGTGTCTGTACCTATGCTTTCAAGTTTACAAATTGGGAAAAATTTGGGTTTTTAGTTTTTACTGCAAAACTTCGCCCTTTTTTTAAAGACGTCACCCTACTCGAAGGGTTACAGCCCCATTAACAATCGTGTCATTACTGCAATACCCATTATTTTTATTTTTTATCAAAGTATTGCTCATATCTTACTGAGAAACCGAATAAACATATGTTAAAAAAAAAAAGTTCACGGTGAAAAACCGCTACCCGCTGCCACTTATCACGGAGCTTTTCGATTGGCTTCACGGGCCGGGATTTTCCCAAGTTGGATTTTGGGGGGGCATATAACTCATCCGCAAAAAGAGGATGAGGGGAAAGTTTTTAAAACACCCGCAACGGGCATTTTTAGTACTTGGGATCCCCTTGGGGCGTGTAATGCTCCCAGTCTTCCAGGATTCGTTAACGAGTTTTTTCCGGGGACCTCCTGACACCTGCGTCTCGAAACCTGGATTTTTTTGGGGTTTTCTCCTCGGACATAAAGGGCCCCCGCTAAAAGGCCAGGCCTTAAAGGGTTGCGGGAGAACCGCCTAACCCAAGCGGAAACCCAGTTCCACAAACCTCTGTCCCCCTCGCACTTTATTTCGGACAAGGGACCCCAAAATGGACCCAGCCAAACTGTCCGCCGTTTTTTCAGTGGCCCGGGGCAGTTGGCCTTCGGACCCTCAGCGCTTTTTAGGGTTTTGCCCAAAAACTACCCCAGTTCATTCCCCACTTCCTCGGTGGAAACTCCTATTTTTGGCTCTTATAAAAGTCTGGCAACCCCCAAGCAGTGGCCACAAGCGGGTGAAAACATTCCCCGGGCTTAAAACGCATTCGCCCGGGTTTCCCTGTTTTCGCGACCCACACCCAAAAAAACCCCTTTTTTTTCCGGGGTTAAATGCTTCGGCAGTAGGAGGGTTGGGGGTTTGGTTTTTACTCAGCGAGTCCAAAAGGCAAAGTCGTCACGTGTGGTTTTTTTCCCAAACTTTTTCCCCCGGGCCGAGAAAAACTAAAAAAAATTTGGGGGACCGGCGAGCTTTTTACTTTTAAGCTTGCCCTGGAGGAATGGCGTCATTTTCGGAAGGGGGCCCGACACCCGGGTAAACGACTACCCCGGGTTTAAACAAGAATTTTTGCGTCCCTTTCAGACCTCAGCGCCCTTAAACCCCCCAAGCCCCTGGTCTCTCTTTCCTCCCTTTTTAAATTTTTCACCATCCATTTTTCCCCCCCCTAAAAAAAAATTTTAAGGGCGGGATGCCTGCCCCGCGTCTCTGACTTTTTAAAGGTGGGGAAACCACAGCCATTCATTTCTTCCTCCGGAATGTCTGTTTTCCCTGCGGCCCCTTTTGGATTTTGGGTTTCGGGTAACCTCCAGGAAAAAGAGCATGTCCCCTGCCCCTTGGCAGAAAATTTTGAAGGGGGGAAACACTGCTCCTCGGTACCCGGGCCATCTTGATGGGGAAGACGGGTCACTTTTTAGCCCGCAACTCCCCTGGGGGCCTGATTTTCTTAAAGGGATGTCAAAGATTTTGCCCAGTCTTTTTCCTCCCTGTTTTTTTCCGTAACAAACGCCCCATCTCAACCTGCGGGGCTACTCCTGCCATTGCCCACCCCCGACCGGCCATGGCCTCACATAGCCCATGGATTTTATCAGGGAAATTCTTCCCCTTCCCCGGGCAAACGGCCCAATGGGCCCGTAAACGGACCTTTTTCTTGAAAATGTCACATTTGTTCCTATCCCTGGGTTGCCCCCTGCTCCTCGCTCCCCAACTCTGTTTTTCAACATACCTTTCACCTGCATGGTCCCCCACGACCATTGTTTCCCGGATCGGGGGAGTAAAAGTTCTTTCCCCAAATTCTGCCGGTCCCCGGGTCCCCAAATTTAAGGGTAAATTTGGAATTTTTCCTGGGCCTCCCATCCTCAATCAAATTTGGGCAGGGGGAACCGGGTAAACCAAAATCCGGGGGAAATTACCTCCCTCATTTTGTACCCGGTTTCGACGGGACGGCGGGCCCCGCTTTTTGCCCCTGGGCAATTTTTCATACAACTCCCTGGATTCGGTTCGACGGGTTGCCTTCCCCCTTCTTTTCTTTGGGTTTATGGACAACACCCCCTCGCCCTCCCCCCCCCCCAAACTGCCCATCGGTTTCAGACTTTTCCCCCGGGCCGGGGACATGGTGGCCGGGATCTAAAGGCCACCTAAAAAAGGAACGTTTCTTCTCTGCGTGGGGCCCCTCCGCTCTAATGAAGAATGGGGCAGACAAGAATAGAAGACCTTCCCCGTCTTTTGCTCCGGGGGACCAAAGTCGGGCTATCTTCTAAATATGTACGTCTGAAAATTCCTAGCTACAAGTTGGGGTCCCCGTTACCTTGGTCCTTTTTGTGGTCCTGAAAAGGATTAATCCTGTGGCCTACAAGCTCCGGCCCCCTCCCACTATGCGCATCCCAAATTCCTTCCATGTCTCGCTGCTCAAACCATTCATTTTAAATAGGTTTTCTCAGAAGGTGGCTCCCCCTTCCCTGGCGGCTGATAATTCAGATGTCTTCGCAGTACAGGAAATTTTGGCCATGAAGACAACCAGGGGAAGCGTTATTTTCCTTATCGACTGGAAGGGGTTTTTGGGGCCCAGAAGAAAGATCAAGGTAGCCGGAGTACAACATTATGGACCGAGAACTACTTCAGCGGTTCCTCCAGGCCAGTGGGAGAGGGAGGCCGAAGGGGGGGTGGGTACGGTCACGGGTCGCGCCGCAGCCCGCAGGATGGGCTGCAGGCGAACCCGTACCCCCACCGGTTCCTGTGCGCCGGGAGCGAGTGCCGCCGTTGTCCGCATACCTCCTAGGGCGTGCGCGCTGGCTCTTTAAGATTTGAAGGGCCAGCGCGTCGGTAATTGGTGATTGCCGGCTGTTGACCCTATATATTGGCCACACCTCCAACATACCCTTGCCGAGTCCATAGTGCCTGTACGTATGCAAGGAAGCCTTCTAGTATTCCGGTTAGCCTTCTCTGTGTACCAGTCCCGTTTGCGCACGTCCATCGACCACGAACCTTCGCTGCCTGCCCTGACCTTCTGGCCTGTCCCCATCTACGAGTTCATCTGCCGATTCTGTACCTCGTTGCACCTCGGCTCCTGCCGCAGGCAAGTCACATCAGGGGTAGCGACCTGGTGGAATCCCGCTGCAGCAAGGTCCCAATCCCGCTTTGCGGCGGCTCTGGTAAAAAACCGGACCCACTTAGCCCTCCGCTCCCTGGTTGGCCCGTACCATCGCCTGCGGTGGCCCAGTGGATCCACTACTCCCAGTCATTACATCCAGCACATTAAAATTGTAGTGAAAAAGGACCAAGGTTGGGGTAAAATAGAAAAAAAAAGTGACTTACCTTCCGGTTCTCTGCTAGTGAATGATCGTCTCGGAGACACAGTCATAATTGTGTATGTTTTAATCCATATGGACCATTACATTGCTCATACACTCTCAGTAGCTGTTAGCCCAACACTCACTTGGCTGACAGGTACTCCTCCTGATTACCCCATAAACTGAACATTCACGCTTGGCTCAGCCAAACGTGCATATATTCTAAGGGGGGAAATGGGAGGTTAATTTTACCTGTAGAACTATTGTTTTGGTTAAAATGTTCCATTTATATCAACTTAAATGTGCGTAGATACCTTTAAAGGGAATGTGTCATCAAAAATGACATTGTTTAACTCACTTTTTTATGTTCAACACATTTTTTAAGAATTTTTTTGTTATTTTTTTTATTCCATATCACTTTTAATATTTTTAATAAATCTTAAGTCCTGCAGTTTTCACTTTGGCCACTAAGCCTAATAATAGTCTGACACTTCCTGTTCTGTAGAGAGAGATTTTCAGTAGTCTGCTCATTATCGGCATGAGCAGGTCCCAAACTGAAAGGAGATACCAGTGTGAATAGATAACACAGAATCCAACAGTCACATGAGGAGATAGTCACAGTTCACCCTTTCACCTCCCTGCACACTGACTTCTTCCCAGGTCACTGAGCAAGACTAGAAAACTCTCCTAGATAAGTCAAAGGGCCTGAAATCAGTCCTTAAGTCTCCTATGTGCATGAAGCTACTGTAAAGCATCTCTCTGACTGCTGGTAAAGCAGTGCAAACAAGGCCTAGTGGCCAAAGTGAAAACTGCAAGACTTAAGAAGTATTAAAAAATATTGAAAGTGATATGAAAAATTAAGAAAAACTACCAAAAATCTATAACAGTGGGCATGATGGGAATTGTAGTTTCCCAACAGCTGGAGGGCCGCAGTTTGAAGACCACTGATGTAGGGCCATTGTCCCAAAAAGGACATCCCTCCGGGAACCTAAGGCTAGTACGCCCTGGTACACCCTAACTAGTCAAAAAATATATCTAGCCCAGATAGACAAACCAAAGTCCAAATCCAGGTTAATACCCCCCGGTATACCATAGCTGGTCATACAAGATGTCTAATCCAGATAGAACATATAAAATTTGAAAACCCAACGCGTTTCCTTCCCTAAGGCCAAAACAGGGAATTCATCAGGGGTATAATGAAGGGTGAAAAAGAATGTGTATGCACATTACCTCCTAGTCAGATACAAGTGAGTCCATAGGATATATGGTCAGCCATATACCAATACCAACATATATCTAAAGTATAATCCGCCTATGAGTCTCAAAGATGGTAGCAAAGCATTAGGGCATGTCCCCACTGCACGGGTTTTCGGCCGGTTTTTCAGTCGGTTTGCGGCTTTTCAGACCGCCTGAAAAACTGGCCGAAAATTAGCACAATGGTGCTCTATGGAAAACCCGTGCAGCAGACCCCACTGCACGGGTTTTCCTCCCGGCGGTTTTTCCGCCCGCGGTCCGGCCGCAAAACATTGAGCATGTTCATTCTTACGTACGTTTTCCGGACAGAATATGAACACCTCAATAGGGGGGGGGGGCTCTTCTCCGCTCATCGCGGTGAAAAGCCGTCTTCCCCAGTGGCTGTGGGGACGGCCTCAAAACCGGACAAAAACCGGCCGGGTAAACCGACCGGTATTTGTCCATTGCCGTGTGAACGCACCATTATTCTCAGCAGTCACTATAAAGTTAATAAGAAAACAGGTGGCTGATCAAAACTGGACTCACCATTCCGGTTCAGATAGGGCTGTAATGACATACAGATCTGCACATACATAGAGCTGCATCCAAGAGGCTGGAGACACCTGGTTTGCAGTATCTATCATTCCAGTAGAATGCAGAGTCGCGCGTTGACCTCTCTATTCTACAAGGACAAGTTTCGGGGCATGTTCCTAAAATAGATGCAGGTCCCCAAGCGGGACCCGCACCTTAGCACCTATCAGACATTTATGGCCTATTCTGCAGGTATGACATAGATGTCTGGAATGGGAAAACCCCTTTCACTCCCATGTAAGCTTCACTACCTTCTGCAACTACCTTCTGGTCACCCGCTGCTGCAGCTCCAGAGCTCCTCAGAATCCGCTCTTCTTCACTTCCGGATTCTCATCCTGACACACAGGAGAGGCTTGTGCTTTATTCACTGGCTATGAAGTGCGAGCCAGTCCTGTGTGTCTGGACAAGAATCCGGGAGTGAAGTGAGGTGGATCACAGGGAGCTCTGGAGCTGCAGGGGGACCGGGAGGTAAGCATCACTTCTTTATCTGTTTTTCCCCTCCATTACCCTATTTCACCATAATTTTATTAAAGGAACCTGTCACATAGTTTATGCCCCCCTTGCTAAGGACAGTACAAGCTAGTGACAGACCTGATGTTTCCAGCGCTGTGTCCCTCATTCTGTAAGATGCTGGAGTTTTTCTGTATTTAATGCTCAAATCTGCAGTTTTCAGCCAGAAAAGAGTCATTCAAAGAGTCAGTTTTTTTTCAAACCCGCCCACCTGAGACTAGCCCCGCCCACCTCGAATGATAAACCTATTACTTGAATAGGTAGAAACATGTGAATAACTGTCAGGTGGGTGGGGCAAGCCTTTGGTGGGCGGGGCTAACACCTACTTATGAATAAGATTTGAGGGGTAAATGCTCTAAAACTGCAGCATCTTACAGAATAAGGGGCACAGTGCTGGGAATAGCAGGTCTGACACTAGCTTGTTCTGTCCTCAGCAAGGGGGACATAACCTATGTGACAGGTTCCCTTTAAACTGGACAAGCCCTTAAAGGAGCATGCATATAGTTCTTGCACATGGATCCTCTGTCGTTGGTGTTTGCCGATATTATTGTTAGGACAACAGATAAGGCAGTTTGAGCTATACTTCATGTCTCAATGGCCTTGTATACTATGGGGATTCATTGTGGAATCTCTTTCCATTTGGGATAATTCATCCTTTTTGATGTCATCGCTCTGTATTGTATACAATGAAGGACAATCTTTTACCATTTTATGCGAGTCTTACTCTGCTCATGTATTGAGAACTGAATAGTTTTTCTGCAGATGCTTTTAATTATTCTACTGTATCTTCTATGTGGGTAGAAATAAGGACTGTAAAGGCTGGTACTCCCATCGGACGGATCCTTTATATATACTGATGCCCAAATATGTTTGTAGGTGCGACTCCCCCCAGAATGCCCCTCTTCTGAGGTGTCTTTTTTTTTACCTTTTTATTACATTTCTGCTTTATTATTATATTTGTAATAATTAGACTAATATTAGAAATCAGCTATTTACATATCCAGCGCCAAATAGCGTGAAGATTCTAAGGGTATGTTCACATGATGCTGTTTGCGCTGCCGTGCTAAACACTTGTCATAGATTGCAGTGTAAAATACGCGCCGTCATTCACAAGAAGCAGATTTGACTCTCAGTATTTTTGGCACGCCTGAAAGGAATTGACATATCAACTCATTCAGGCCTGAAAAAAAAAAAAGTCCCCACTTTTCTCCAGCGCGCATTAAAACTTGCACGGACCATTTTTGCAGTGGAAAATGTACTGAAACAAAACCATTGTGTGAACATACCCTCAAGGTTGGCAGCTCTCGCACTCCCATCTGACAGGTCCTTCATATACCTGTTGACAGGGCAGTTTAAAAGGGGTTTGTCCACAACAAGGATTTTTTTTAGTTAAAGATTTTGCAAAAACAAGCACTTTGCAATATGTGCCTTTTAAAGGCCAATTTTTGTTCCCCCTCGTAGGGGGCCCTTTAATCGTCCAAAAGGGCAAAGTCGCCAATTTCCCGAACGGCCCAATTTTCATTTCCTAATTAAACAGGTTCAATAGACAATGGTTCTCTCCCATCCCCCGCCCCGTTAAAAATCCCCGGGCGGGAGAAATTTAAAACCTTTTGTCCCATTTTCCCCTGGGCTTTTTACGCGCCAAAAAAATGATTATTTGTAAGAATTCCAGGATGGATTCAGGGGGTTAGTCATGTACATGGCCAATGCCAGAGGGTTCAAAGAAGGGCGCTCGCATCTGACAAATGCTTTATGTACACTAATGCACAAATCCCCCCAGGATGCCCCCTTGTGATGTGGCACAAGCTCTGGATGATCACTCTGCTTCTAATTCATGATTTCACTTCCCTTTTTGCTAATCAGTGCACAATAAATGTTTTGTTTAAAAAGCCAAATTTTGCCACTATGGGGCGGAAAAGGTCACACTAATGATTCAACACTCCTATTCACCAGGAAAGAATGAGAGGAGCAGGAACAAGAGGCTGGGAGGGAGATAATGGGAGGGAGGGGAGGGGCGCAGGCCAGGGAGGAGGGAGTCAGGGAGGGAAGGGCAGCAGGGAGGAGCAGGACACCATAAAGACAGACACAGAGGACAGGAGAAGATGCTCTGGCGGGGGGCGGGGCTGCGTTTGGATAGATGGGCGGAGCTACGCTGGGAGAGGCGGGCAAGGGGCGGGACTTCCCCGGGGGAAAGGGGCCGGTTCGCTTTCGAGGCAGGCAGGGGGGGGGAGAGCGGTGATGCGGTCAGGGGCGGGGCTACTCTGGGAGAGCCTGGCGGGGCGGGGCTGACAGGGGCGGGCCCTGACTGGAACACAAAACACTGAACGCCCCAGGGGAGCGGAGAGAACGGACCCCCATCCCCAGGGGGGTGGGCCCCCCGCCCCCGGGGGGGACGGACTGGCTCATCTCCGCCTCCCGGGGGTGGGCTGTACGGACTGGCTCATCTCCGCCTCCCGGGGGTGGGCTGTACGGACTGGGGCCTCTCCGGGCCCCCCCGGGGTGGGCTTACGGACGGGGTCAAC
>JAODAL010045548.1:0-31833 GCA_025379985.1 Phyllomedusa bahiana
GCGAACCTGCTTTGATTTCCGCATCCTCAGCCTATCCATACGCCCGGGTGCGGAAACCCCCCAAAAAACGACGGGACGTAGGATACTCAAGGTCTTTAAAGGGGGTTAAAACCTCTCAGCCTAACTAATAACTGAAATTCTCTAATCACCTATGTTCTAATGTTCACAGCTAAAAGCATCGTTGTCTGTGTGAACAAAGAGAACTGTGTCGCTGAGCTGTATTGAAGAGACCGAGCACACGTCCTGCTCTCACGAGACACCGAGACACACTGAAGCTGAACAGGAAGCGCTGTTCTATGTAAAACGAGGTCATGTGATTTTTCCAGCCAATCACAACCATACAAAATCTCAGTCATGACGTCGCACCCCCAGCTCACCCTGCTCTATGCTCTAAAGCTGATTTGCTGGCCGCCAAAATGACAGGAAGCGCCAAAAAATGGTGCGAAAATTAATAGATTACGCCCCCCAGATTTTCACCTAAATTATCGTGTGATCGAAAAATTCCAATCAACATAAAAACCGCACCGATTTCAACTTTGTCGATAATAATCGCTCAACACTAGTATTAAGGGATTAGCAATATGTCACTTATTAGATTTATTAGACAGAATTATATACACAGATTTAGGTTTCATTAGGAGTTAGTTCACAGGTTTAGGTTTTAGTTTTATATACTAGCAATGAGGTGAGATCGCTCAGCATTACTATTGTATGTATGTTTCAATTAGAGGAGTTTGATGTTATCCGTGATACGGCAAGTGCTGGCAACGGACATGCACAGTAGTGCATTGAAACAATATTGTGAGCAGCCATTCCCTTACTCTCCGGACATGCGCAGTGGTTATTGAGAGACGCTGAGCAGAGGATCCCCCTCGTCTGTGAAGTCTCTGATCGTTTCTGCATATCTTTTGAACATTTTATTGGTTAGTTCATGTGAGTTGATGTAGGTGATTGGAATGCACAACTTTTATACAGCTGTATTTGATATAGTCATTAAGTAATGAGCTTGTGATTGGTTTATTGTAGGTTTCAGAACCACCTTTTATGTATATATGTAAGAGATATGTTACATATATTTAGCTTGATAAAGACTCAGGACGTGAGTCGAAACGTTGCTGTTATGCTGCTGTATGTACTGGGATTATAAATAAAGGACACCCATGCTGACGTCCCTGGTATCGTTTTCTGGAGTGCTAAAGGAGGAAGTGGGACTGCTTCCATTTGGTCGTCTGTTGCATTTTTGAAAGGGTCCTAATGAAGATTTAGTAAGGACTACTTTGCTGTCCGAAATACTGTTTAATACTACCTAAACCTATCACCCCATAACCTCCCCACCTATCACGCCATGTAGAGTTTGTTCAGAGGTGAGCACAGGTGCTGGAAAAGGGCTGGAAAAATTTGCATTCTAAGATGTTTGTGTGGTAAATTCTACAGAAACGAGTTACGGCCAGAAGAAGTCACCATGACGGTCTGGACAGGATGGAGAAGAAAGGGAAAGAGAACATTTCCAGTCACAGGAGACGTCTCTGGTGAGTCCCTAAATGATACTGCATTGTACTCACTTAAAGGTCTGCAGAACCTGTGTAAACTAATTCCTACCACCATATAATATAATATGTACATTACCTCCTATATGGAGGTAATATACAATCTGTAGATCCTGTGTACACTGGTACCTACCTCTGTATGGTAACTGTATGGTGGTTATATACAGTCATTAGAGCCTATGTACACTGCTGTCTACCACTATATGGTCACTGTATGGAGGTAATATACAGTCTGCAGAGCCTGTGTATACTGGTGTCTACCACTATATCAGGCATGATGGGAGTTGTAGTTTTTCCCCAACAGCGGGAGGGCCGCAGTTTGAGGATGACTGCACTATTTGGTCATTGTATGATGGAAATATTGGTTGTTGTGTAATTGTTTAGGTTCAGGCACAGTTTGGCAGTATCTCACAGCTCTCCTGGATGCTGAATAGGCTATCCAAGTTTAGGAAGGCTGGGTGACAGCAAACCGTTCAATTAGCTTTCTTCTACAGCCGTTACATGGTTGTAATGGGTGTGGCTTTTGTAAAGGTGTGTGGCATGATATGAAATGTAAATTGTTAATGGGGGCGTATTCAGGTTTAGTGCCTAGGGCAGCATGACCTATAAATACAGCCCTGTGAATAAGGTGTGCTTTAAAAAGACCAGATACTCACAAAAGGTGATAAATTCATGCCCACTTCTGTCTCAATTCTGTCTAATTCATCAGTCATCCATTTAAAAGCTGTCACTTAAAAACTGGTAATTAAAAACTGGCAGACAGACCTTCGGTCAGACAGACCAAAGATCTGCAATATATAGTATGTGGAGTTCACTAATTAAATCTGTGAATCCAGGTGACAAAATTGGGTGGGGATACAATGAGGCAGCAGAGAGGAAAGACTTAAAATGGATGTGTTATATATGGATTGCTAAATACATGAACAGGGTAATTATTGGGTACTGAGCTGAGGCTTAGTGCAGTTCAAACATACCAGCAGACATACAATAGCACAATGAAATTATTGCGGTGACTATGCTGGGATCTGTAGTCCAACACTTTAACATACCAGAATTCTGGCACAATAATGTCAATATGACAAAAATAATGTTGCCTATGCTTTACACCACAGTTATTATCTGTCTCCCCTCTATGTTTACACGCAGCAGCATTAGGCACTGGGCACAATTCTGCTGTTTTCTGATTGTAGAAGCAGCTGCAGTGCTACTGTGCAGCTGCTGGCTGTGCAGAGTGAAATGCTCCTGGCCC
Organism: Phyllomedusa bahiana; assembly: GCA_025379985.1. NCBI lineage: Eukaryota > Metazoa > Chordata > Amphibia > Anura > Hylidae > Phyllomedusa > Phyllomedusa bahiana. Next base: position 2,797 of record JAODAL010045548.1, read on the forward strand.
CTTATTCTGAGTGAGAGAGGCAGGAATGCACGTTCCCGTGAATACGACCGGGGGCCAGACAGAATGTAAATTAGTAGAGCTGTCAGCCAATGAAATGAAAGGAGGAGGAATCCGACCGGCACTGGGGAACTGTGTTTACATAAACAGAAGATAAGGGAGACAGTGAAAATAAGACAGCTTTGCTGATTACATTCAATTGCAAAGTTGCTTGTTTTCACTGTCCCCTTATTCTGAAGACCATTTAATCTAATGATACAACCCCTTTAAGTTCACTTTAAAAATACAGCTAATCTTTACTTTGCCTGCAAATTACATTTTGGAGATCAGAGAGTGGAAAAGTGGTGTCGAAGTCAGGACTGTACTGGCCCAACAAAATAGTAGAGGCCTGAGCTCTGACAATAATGGAGGAGGACCCCAAAGATCTAACAGAAAACAACCTCATTTGCTTTAGAACCAGTCACCAGATATCCTATTAAACCCTGACTATGCAATGATTATTTTAAACTGGACTTTAGTGGGATGGATGGATGGGAGGTCCTCAGAATAATAAGTCCAAGCAACCTCATTCTGACACTAGTTGAAGTCCAGGAGAGAATCATAGTAAGAAAGTAGTTGAAAGAACATTGTTTATGATCCTTGGTAAAAGTTTTTTTTTATCACCATGCTGTTTCACAAACTCAGAGGCAGCTTCAAGGCAGTGATTAGTATATTTAGATCCTCTATAACTAGCTGAGCTATTACACTGACATAATTGCAGGAGATTTCATCTGTAAGAAAAAAAACTCCAGAGCTCCAAGGACTGAAAACAAGTGCTTATCAAAGGAAAACAAGCTAATCTTGTTAGAGACAGAGACGTGGCTTGGTCTGACCATGGGGTTATCACTCCCTACTCTCTGTCTAATCAGGAAAGAAGATATGGATGATAGCCTAGAGACACTTGGGTGCACTCAGAGCAGATAACATCTCATGACTAAGGCAATAGCTAAAGAGCAATGGCTTTTGGTAAAAGTCTTCATTTGCCTTTCCCTCCAGTTTAAAATCTAATCATTGTATTGAGAAAACCCCATTAAGCTAAAAGAAAAAAAAAACTCATCAAAAAATGCATCTAGATTTAGAAGGATAAATAGTGTATGATCTGCAGAGAGCACATATATTCCAGTGCCAGCTATGGGGTTATCCGATACGGACACTACATGGACTTTTTATTTGAATGGACGTATAACCTACCAAAATCATGAGTATACCACAAATATTCTATTTTTAAAAAGTTTTAAACAAGTTTTTACACTTGTATCCAAAAATAAATGGGTTGATGGATTAAAAGAAACGTATAATTAATTCTGATACGAATCATCTATTGTATATATTGCAATACTGACATCCATATGCCATAACAGGCCATATGAACATAGGGTGTCCAGGTGGGACAAAAGAGTTTTACTGGTAACAAAAGTACAGTAGGAAGACCATGATGCATGTATTCACTGCACCAATTTACTCTTTATGTCCATGTTATAGTATACAATGAAAAAACTCGAATAAATAGCTTAATGCCATCCTAAAATTCAAGATGTATTAAATAATTTATTTAAAGTACCAGTTACCACATATGCTTCTAGATATTAGGAATTGCACACAGATACTTAATTAAAAGTTTTTAAATATATATAATATTATATATATATATATATATATATATTATATATATACATATATATATATATATATATATATATATATATTATATATAAATATATCAGCAGTAAGATGATTGACACAATGTGCTCAGTTTAACTTTGATTTGCAGCCAGTGTTATGTCAGTCTTGTGTCATTAACCTCACTTCAAGACTCCTTACGGTTTATTTATAAATGGTTCTTGAGATTTACCTGAGGTAGTTCAGCTGGATTGAGTCTGATCTGCCTGATAGGATATAGCCCAATATTATCCATGCATTTCAAAAAGCGCTTGGTAAATTGCATTTTCTTTTCCATGAATGTAAAACAGAGTAGTGGTGGCAATCTCCCTGTATAAACAATAGCTTCCTTCTTACAAATCTTGCTATAGGGTTATATAGGTAAACACAGCCTCCAAAAATGTCACTGCTTACACAAATTAAAATATAGACTGATAGGTAGATAGAAATAGAATAGATAGATAGATATATGAGATAGATAGATAGATAGATAGATAGATGAAAATAAAATTTGGTTTAATGTGGTAAAAGAATTTGGTAAGGTAGATAGATGAAGATCAGACAGACAGACAGACAGATAGATAGATAGATAGATAGATAGATAGATAGATAGATAGATAGATAGAAATAGACAGACATCAGTGGCATAACTGCCATCGTAGTGGTCACAGAGGGCCCGATTCGGCTGCCCAGTGCATTCTGCCTCAGTACGCCTAGGCTCTCTGTCCCAAGCATTCAGAGGCAGGTCCCGGTGATCAAGGACAAATGCCCTCAATCGACGGGTCTGCATGACCAATTTAACTGTTTGCGCGTCCTCAGGACAGTTAAAGCACATAGCAGAGCAAAACAACACCGGCACCCTGCCCCGCTACTCAGCTTAGTAGATCTAAGGCCTTAGAATGACTAGATGTCAGCTGTGTGTCATAATGCAAGTGGCGAGACAACGTCATATCATTGCACCACCTGAGCCAGAAGTCACTAGGAGAAACCCCGCTTGCAGCTCCTCTATTTCTCTATCTATAGCTAGAGAAATAGATAGATAGAAGTAGATGGATTGAAATAGACAGACATCAGTGACCATCGAAGTGGCGTAACTACAACCACCAGAGAGGACCCGACTCGGCTGACCCACACACCCTGCCTCAGAACGTCCAGGTCCTCTGTTACTGTATATTTGGACAATAACACAAATATTGTTTTTTGTACCTGTTTACTGAAACATATTCAAGACTTTCAGCTTTCATTTGAGGGGATCCACATTAAAATTGGATCAAGGGTTTAGGAGTTTCAGCTCAACATGTGCCACCCTGTTTTTAAAGGGACCAAAAGTAATTAGACTAAGTAAATAATTGTAAATAAAATGTTAAGTTTTGGTTAAGTTTTGCATGGTTCAAAACCAAGTCTCGAACTCAAGTTTTGAAGTCTTCAACCCATGGACATCGCTGTGATTCCTCCTTTTTAACCCCTTCGTGACGGACGGTCATAATAATATGGCTCTGATTTTTTTTCCTCTTTGCCTTCTGAAAGCCATAACTTTTTTATTTTTCCACCTACATAGACACATAAGGGCTTTTATTTTGCGGGACAAGATGTACTTTCTAGTGGTGTTATTCATTTTACTATAGAATATACTATGGAACGGCAAAAAAATTCTAAGTGGGGCATAATGTGAAAAAAACGTACTTGCGGCATGTTTGTGGGAGGTTTATTTTTACGGAGTTTATTCTTCGGTAAACATGATGTGTTATCTATATTCTACAGGTTGATACGCATTCGGCAATACTAAACATGTAGGGATTTTGTTATGTTTTGGTACCGTAAAAAAATTCCAAACATTTTCTATTTTTGAAATTTGCGCCACGGCGCAACCATTTTGTGCGACCAATAACTTTTTTGTACTAACACCTACGGCCGTCAGTAAAGGTGCATTTTTTGCAGGCTGAAGTGTACCTTTTAATGCTACCAGTTTGGAATGCATGCGACTTTTTTGAAACAACCTAAAAAAAGCAATTTTGGCAATTTTATCGCCCTTAGTGACTAGAAGTCATAAGGCCCCATACCAAAATGAGATTGGGCCCCATCAACTAATGACAATAAATTTAAACAACACCAACAGTTAAAGATATAAATAATACTGCCATATATAGGGAAACCTAAAAACTAGTACTCTAGAGCAGAAAGCCACTATCTACCTAATTCCCTTAAAAAGGAATAATATTCTTGCACCAGAGTGAGCCCTCTCAACCTCAGAAGCTCATAGCAGTCGCTATAGTTATAGTTATGCCCATGCAGCATCCCCTAATTAGTATCCAATAATACAAATAGATACTTGTAAAAGAATGAAAAAAAAGAGAAAAAAGGTTAAGCATACTGAACATTAAAAAAGGGCAACAAACAAAATGAGTATTTAAATTATACTGATTAAATAAGGAGGTGACCCCGCAAACTACCATAAAAATCTTCTAAAAAAGTAGGATTAGTGAACAACTCCACTTGAGATTACTAACAGAAAAGGGGGAAACAGAATATCTTTACACAAAGGGGCTCATTTAGGAGAATAATATTAATACATTTTGTTAGTATAGACATTCATATTGAATTTTTAAAAAGGTACAGAGAATACAAATATCATAAATAAATAAATAAATAATATTATATAAATAAAAAATAATAACTAATAACTAATTTAACTCTTAAAAATAAAAAGCAATCATGAATCTCATTTCTGTGAAATTTAACTGACCAGAAGACTATTCACTGGTTTACACCACTATACCACAGTTCCAACACACATATACAGTATATATATACAGTATATATTTACTTATATTATATATATATCTATATATATTTAATATATTTAATAATTTAATAAAATAGATAGATAGTAATAGTAGGGAAAAGATAAAAAATTTTAATAATAATAAATATATATATATAATATATATATATTAGATATAATGTTTAAGGATATTCTGTTTTCCTCTTTCCTGTAAATCTCAAATTGGATATATATATTGTGTGTGTATGTGTGTGTGTGTCTGTGTCTGACTGTGTGCTTTGTGTGTGTGTATATATATATATATATATATATATATATATATATATATATATATAAAATAATAATAGTTGGAAAAAAAATAGGAGGACACTCAATTTTATTTATCTATTTTTTTTAAATTAAATTAGAATTATTTTATTTTAATATTAAATATAATGTTTTTAAAAAAATTTTTTTTTTTATTTCCGTAAAAAATTTTCAAATTTTGGAATTTTTTGGGACTCAAATTTAAAGCAAAAGGAAAAACAAGTTCATATTTATTTAAAAAATAAGATAAAGTTTTAGTCATGGAATAACCATGATTTGTTCATTCAAATTCCTTTTGGCCTATTTCTAGCACTTGTTTTGCCATCCAGCTTGTCCTATTGCAAGAGGATTGTGAATACCACAGCAGTGTTTTTATACTTTTTCATTAAAAAAGATTTGGATCAGGTGATCCCTTAAACAGAAGCACATTAAGTAGATGAGGTGGATTTTGGTTGGAACTCAACTGACACTGGAATGGAGATGCTGATTTTTAGAAAACTGTGCAGTGGTCTCTTATTTTTTTCCAGATACACATATATCCAAGTTGACAAATGTAGATAATGTATAAAATTGCTTGTTCATGAAAATCCCAACTCAGTCGCTTCATTCAGTCCATATGATGCTAGTGTATTTATTTTGTAGATCCAATACATTTCTTTATTTTTCAATGATCTTGAGTGAGCACAGATATCTGCTCAATAACTTGAACTATGTGTTAAGAGGGAACAGCAGAATGTTCTAAAAAGTTATGTTTATGAATGCTATGGTGCATTTTTTACAAAATGACACATGAGTGATGCTGGCTCATGCGGTGGGCGAACTTAGCAGTGGTTCCCCCGATATATTGCTTTCCACAGAAGCATTGCATAACGTATATAACTTTTGAAGAATTACAATTTAAATGTTATTTTTAGAGATGGGCGAATTGATTCTAACGAAGTGGAATTCGTTTAGAATTTCAGGAAAACTTCGGTTCTGAACGAAGTCGAAGTTTGGGGGGTTCGGGTGAAGAAGTGTGCTTTTTATTGTAAAATGGTGCGAGCACATGGCGTACATGGGGCAAAGCACTCTGGGAGGAAGAAGGGTTGCCTGCAGACATTTTGAGAGGTGAAGCAATAAAAGACCCCGGGTTCTGTGAGTCACCGCACTATATAAGTCGGGCGCGAGCGGGAGCTCACACTCCTCTCATGTCCATTAGGGAAGGTGCTGCTGCGGTGATAGTTTATGAAGAATCACATTTATACAGGATTTTTGTGGGGTGTCTAGTTGTCTCAGAGACGCTTCCTTAAATGTTCTATTTCTGATTTTGTGGGGTATTGGATTAAAAGTCCGTGTGTGTCCTGCAGCTGCAATACTTTTAATGCTATTTCACAGCACATTGAATACCCAAGGGGGATTAAGCCGTTCTGTGTATTCATTTAAAGAAACAGGTTTTTACAATCAAATCCCACTTCATTTTTGGCTGCTCAATTCTTTTGCGCTTTTACATCCGGGGTTAATTAAGCGTTTTTTTTGTGCTGTGGTGACAAAAAAAACCCGTCTTTTTCACCGCAAAATTACAATTTTCCTGAGCCTAATTCACAAGCGGGTTAATTACATTTTTTCTTTGTTGTGTAGGTAGAAAAAACCCCCCCATTGTAACCCGTACAAAGCTGTAGTTTGTGGTTGTAATTGTTTGGGCATTTAACCCAGGGGGTTAATTAAGCTTGTTTGAGTTGTACTCAGTAAAAGAAAACTTTGTTTTTCACCGCCCCGGAAGAAATTCTTTTGATGATTATTCCAAAGGTTAAATTAAAGCCGTTTGTGCTTTTATATTCATAAAATACAAGAGTTTTTAAACGGCACATACAAGTAAATTTTTCTGCCCCTTTGTGGGGTTTTTATATCCAAGGGTTTACCAAGCTTGTTACTGGGTTATTTGGAGTAAATAAGGGTGTGTATTTATCATTACAGATATCTTATAAAACAGTGTCTGTAATTTTAGAAAAACAGTATTTCAGACAGAGAGTTGGCAGGCTCTTCACCTGCGAGTGGCAGAGGCACAAACTTTCCCACCCCCAGGTCGCAGAAAAACAAGGGGACGTCGCAGCGGGGGTCACTCGGTGGGGCCCCAAAAAATGCCACTGTCTCTAGCGGCGGTGTTTTTCAGAAACCCAAGGGTTTCTTGTTTGGGTTGATAGGTCACCCCTTCCCCCCAAGTGACATTAAAAACCCCAGCCAAGAGTCGGTGGGAACGTGACACAACCCTTAGTTGGCTCCCCGGGAGCGGGGGTCGCGGCCCTCACCGTCCTAACCCCCTCTGTCCACCCGTTCCTTGTAGGACTACTATGTGGTTGGGCTCGCGCCACTATATAGGGGTGAAAAATTTGAGGGGGCAGTAGCAGCTACTTGGAGCAAAAGAAATGGGGCCAATACCCCCTGCTTCTTGCAGTAGGCGGCAAAGTATAGATGTGGAGAGTGGCATGGAGGTTGTTGTGGGGGGTCCCTCTGCATCCCAAGCCCGATGATGAGGACAGCAGTGACGATAAAAAAACACAAATAGTGATGATGTAGCGCCGCACTTGGGGGGCCGGGGAGGCAAGGGTTCATCATGTCAGGAGAAGGGGCGTCAGTTGGCTCAGGAGGGGCAGCCATAAAGTGGGTAGTGTGGCCCTGGTCGCAGGGTAGCAGGTTTGGGTCGGGAGCCAAGCGGCCCGGGGAAAAAAAAACCCGTTCGCAGGCCCAAAAAAGTAGCGGCACAGGGGCTCAGCGAGGCAGCGGCGGCAGTAGTCACTCAGTGCGGAGCGTTGGCGGTAAAATCCGATACTCGGGGGTGTGGCAGTTCTTTGCTAAGACACCGGAGGAGCCGAATAGGGGTATATGTAGAATCTGTAGGCAGAAAGTGAAGCGTGGCCAGGGAGCTAACGTTGGCACCACGGCCCTGCGTCAACACATGCAGCGTCCCCATCGGTGGCCTGGGAGAAACGGTGGCTCCAAATGTGGGGGTCCATCCTGCCACCGCAGCAACAGCGCAGAGGCCAGTGGCACGCATGCCATTGCCACCAGTCAAGGTTTCCACCACCTCTGCAGAAGGGAGCTGTTTCTCTTTGCCATCATCTCCCGGTCCAGATGCTCCTGCTCCTCGCTATCATGGCGCCAGCAGTCGTTCAGCGAGGCGATTGCAAAGAGACAACAGTATGTGCCCAAAACCATCCTAAGGTGCAGCGCTGACCGTGCTCCGTCCAAAGGGTTGTTGGTGCTGCGCCCCTCCCTTTCCAAATGGTGGACTGCACCGTTCAGAGAACTAATTGGCTTGTGCCGAGCCGAGATGGAGAGTTCCAAGCCGTAATTTCTTTTCCAAAACGGCAGTACCCAGCACTTCATAAATATGTAGAACAGAAGGTGGGCCAGTCCTTGAGCTTATGGTTTGTTCCAAGGTGCAGGGGCCAGCGGGACGTCTGGAGCTGTAACTACGGTCAGGGCCAGTAACATGTCTTTACGGCCCACTGGGTGAATGTGCTTCCTGCCCAGGCACACCAAAAAACTTGGAAGGAGACGCCGCTTTCCCCTCCACGTTGTCAAAATTGGGGCCCCCTGCGCCAATGTCCGCCTCCTCCCTCCCCACCACCCCCAAATCTCAGCCTCCACAAGTACTGCTCCATCAACCCAATGTGTAGGGCACGCAGTGTCACGCATTTCCTCCCCCTGGCTTGCCTCGGCGAATGAAGTCACACAGGGGGGGAACTGCTCCGCGTCATGCAGCAAGAAATCGATGTGTGGCTTTCTCCGCCAACTGCAAATCGGAACCATGGTGACGGACAATGGGAAAACAGGTGTCGCGCTGCCCGAGGAGGGTGGTCCAGGGCCCCCTGCAGGCGCCGTGTTCAATCGGGTTTGTGAAAAGGTTCTAAAAGTCTTCCACCGATCTTCGAAGTTTTCTGAAAATGGCCAGGAAACTGGTATGCACTTCATCCATCCAAACAAACCCGGGGAAAACCCTCCTGGGTTTGCAGGGCAGAAGGGCCTCCCAAAACCACGGATAGGGATGTTTCCACCCTTTGGAATTCAGCCTGCACATGTTGGCCCGCTGTATGAACAAAAAAAAGGCCACGAAAACATTTTGGAGGGGACCCCTTGGACCACCGCGGGCGTTGGGTAACCCCACACCAGGGAGTGGAATCAAAGTGGGCCCCCGGTATTCACCGAGCCCGCCGAAAAAAGCGGTGGACTTGCTGCGGCGGGATCCCCCAGGTACTCCCACTGGGGGGGCTTCCCTGCGGTGGCACCCAAAGGGGTGGCGAGGTACAAATCGGCAGTCAGGCTCGAGTGGGGGACAGGAAAAATTGGGGGCAGCGGGTGGGTTCGTAAGTGACAGGAGAAGGTCGGGGCGGCGGCAAGGTTCAGGGTCGGTAAACGTAAGAAATGGGTTCGGTACACGTAGGAAAGACGGCTTTTGGAACGTTTTCCCCAAATGGGCATTTTTCAACTAAAGACCCGGAAAAGGCCACTGGAAAGGGCTGGGTAAAATAGGAGCGGCCCGGGAATGGCCAATTACCGGCCACTGCCTTTTAAATTCAGACTGCCAGCGGGGGCCCCCTAGGGACGCGCGCACGCCGAGGGCCGGACGGAGGGGGCAGGGCGTGGCGGGTAAGTACTGGGGAGGGGGGCAGCGGGATGAGGGGGGACCCCGGACCCAGGTGCGGGACGGGGGCGCCGCTCAGAGTCGGGGCCGGGATGCGCCTGTCCCGGGGAGGGTCGCGGGGGATGTGAAACAGTCCCCCCCCCCCCTTGAGCCCCCCCTTCTTTTTAAGTGGAGAAATTTCTGAATAATGCTGCGGTCCAGGATGTTCTCCTCCGGCCCCACGATTTTTCCTCGGCCCAAACCCCCTTCCAGTCGACTAAAAAATATCTTTTCCCCCTCTAGTCCTCCTCTACCAGGTTTTTTTAAACCCAAAAAAGACATTGCGGCACAGCCCAGAGGAGGATGGATGCCTTCTGAGAGAAGCGATTAAGGACCGGGGGTTTTAGTAGCGAGAATGGAATTAGTTGGGATACGCGGGTTGGAGGGGCCGGATTTAAGGCCACCGGGTTTTATGGCTTAAGGACCTTGAAGGGTCCTACAAAGCGGGTCCCGTTTGTAGGGGGGATTCTGAGACGGACATATCGGCTGACACCCCAAACCTTTACCCCCGGGGGAAGCAGGAGGAGGGCTTTTTTTTTTATCTGCCGAAACTTCATGGGTAGACGCACGGAGGGGGGTTGGCGGTCGGGGCCCAAATGGCCCCATGTCCTGGCCAGGTGTCAGCAGGGGGACCTCGGATGAGGATGCTAGGGGGAGAGGTGGGGGGGGATGTAACCCGTCACAACGAGAAGGGAGAGGCACCCGCGGACTTGACTCTAGGGAATTAATGAAAATTCCCCCCCCAAAGGAAGTAATTTGGGCCCTCATTTGCCGGCGACCGAAATGGGGCGGGAAACGCCAGAACTTATTCACTCTTCCCCCTGGCCTTGTCTGAGGGGGGGTAAGCCGAGGAGAAGTCAAACTTACCGGGAGTTTCGAAAAGGGGCCCCGCCAAAATTTTAGAAATAAACTGCACCCCCCGATCAGGATAAATTGGGAAAGGGAGCCCATGCGACAAAAATGTGGAGAAAAAAAGCTGGCCAGGGGGGGGCCAAAGGCAACCCGGGCAAGGGGAAAAAAATGTGCCATTTTAGAAAACGGTTACCACCACCCCCAAAAACGGTATTACCGGACAAAAGGGGTGGGTGGTTATAAAGTCCATCGCTACGTGAGCCCAGGGTTTTGCCTAGGGTGGGCATGGGCAAGAGACCTGCCGGTTTTGTGGCGGGGGCCCTTGTTGCGGAAGGAGGAAACACCCCCTGGCGAAACTTTTTAACGTCTTAGGAGGTCTGCCCCAATATCCCGGGAAATCGGGGAAAAACTCTTGTAGGCACTGGAAGCCCCGTGGCAGTGAACCCACTTCAGGTACGCCTCGGAGCGAGGGCGGATTGTCTTCCCCCCGGTGGGACTTTACGGGGTCGACAGGGGCTGCGGGATAAGGCTTTCCGGGGAATTTTTGCCTGGGATCGTTCTTCCCCCAACCGTCGGAGGCACGGGAGAGGGCATCGCCCTTCCGTTTTCTCGGCAGGGCAAAATTTAATCTAAAATTTAAAGCGGGGAAAAAAGCGACCACCTACCTGGCGTGGATAAGTCGCTGGGCGTCTGGGGTATGGAGGTTTTTTTGATCCGGTAGTCAATGGATGCCGGGTCCTTCCCAGCAAATAACCCCTTCTTCCGGGCCCAGTTTTATGGCTAAAATTTCCCGATCTCCAATGGTGAAATTCCTCTCCCCCTGTGAAAAGGTTTTAGAAAAAGCCACAAGTGACGTTTTTCCTGTGGGCCCCCCGGGCGTCGCAGGCAGTATCTTCGGGGGAGAAACCCCGGGTGTAAAGCCTTCTGCCCCGAATGTTTTGTCTCCTAACTTCTCTGCTGCTGCAGTGAGAAGCCCGCCCCCTCCAGAGCCCCAGCCTCCAGGGGCATGAAGCAGCCCCCCCCTCCCTTAGTGTCCCTGCACGCCCCCCCCCGGAGCTAACCCGACGCAAGGTTCCCCGCCTTTCTTCTGCGGCTCCCGCAGCAGATTGTCGGCCCCCCACTTGGAAACCAGAAGGGGTTCTGGTTTCCTCAAGTCTTCCAGAGCTGCCCAAGGGCTTCTAGGGCCCCCGTGACCCTGTTTAAAGGTTTTTTCCCCAGGCAGGATGGGGGGCTATGCCCCCCTCACATGTCTATGCTCATATATGGACCGTGTCACAGAGGTACGTATATTTTTAAAAAACATACACACAGGACGTTAATACACAAAATGTAAAACCCCCAGGTTAAAAAAATGGACATGTGTTTACTGTTTTTTGTGTTTTTTCGTTATTATTTTTTTAAACCTCACCACATATTATATATAATTTACACACAATACACACACCCCCTGATTCACACAGGGCTTTTTATAAAATGTAAACACCCGAAAGTTTTATAATGTATATTTCTGTGCTGTGTGAAGTACACGGTGTGTATGGTGTATTTTTTTATATATAAAATTATTAATATATTATATATACATTTAAATTTTTTTTTATTAATATATATAATATTATATTATATTTTTGGTGGTGTGTGTAAAAAATATAATACTGAAAAAACCACAGGAAAAATAAAACCATTCCGTTTTTTTTTTTACATTTGTTTATATGTTCCCGTGTGTAACAGCTGGGTAGGGGGCCCTCTGCTGGATAAAATTGATGTATTAAAGGGTCAAGCAAAATAAAAGTGTAAAAAAAAAAAAAAATAAAAAAAAAAAACAAATAACCTTTTCCCCATTATAAATGGTTGAAAAAAAAAATTTTAAAAAAAAAAAAACACATATTTGGAAACCCGTGTGGTATCAACCCAGTCTATAAACTATATTTTAACCCCCCCCATGAAAACTGCTACAAATTTTTTGTTTAAAAAAAAAAAATTTTTTGTTATCCCCTGAAAAAGAATTGAATAAAAGCAATCAAAAAGTCCCCTGAGCCCAGTAAGTACCAATGAAAAAAAGTTATGGGTATTAGAATGGTATGAATTGGGTTTTTTTTGTAAAACTGTTTTGCCCCCCAGTAAGTGCTGTAAAAAAAAAAAAAAACACTACCAGATTTTTTATACCTTTGCCTCATAAAATTTGGAATTCAAAGGGGATCAAAAAACCATAATTGCCCCAAAAAGGTCCAGTAAAATGTCGCTCACCGCACAAAATAAGCCTTTACCGGTCTTCAAAATAAATGAAAAAAAAGAGTTTAGATGAAAAAAGAAAAAAAATGGAAAAAAAGCTGTGTCATTTAGGAGTTAAACTACATCCCACATTACCGTATTGTTCAGACTATAAGAGGCACTTTTGTCCCCAAATTTGGGGAAAAAAATGGGGTGCAAAATATATTTTGAATCCATCAGGATTGGGGGTGGGGACAAAGTGTAGGCCGGGGCTGGGGGATGGGGGAAAGTGGTGGATACCCACAAGGGAGTAAGAGCAGAGTCTCTGCTGCTGGAAGTGGGCGGGGTTTAAATTTTCCCCTTCTGCATTTGGGTGTGCCGAACATCTAAATGGCAGAAGGATGTATAAAGCGGGGGGTACCGCTAAGCCCCCCTTAAAGCGTAGCGGACAGGGCTGTTCCTTAACTCACCCCTAACAAGGGCCCTGCCCCGAATGTTTTAAGACCCTACAACGCCCCGGGGCCCTTTTTTCGTGAGGACTGCTCCGCGTCTAAGAGAGGGTTACTTAACGAGAAGGGGTTTTCCCGGGTTGCGCGACGAATGGGGAAAAGAGGCAAAGGCCTTTTTAGCTTGGAGACGCTTCTACCTCAGAAGGCAGTCTGTGGTTTGGCGTTCTTTTCGTAAGGGCCCCAATGGGGCCACCAGGTGGAAAGTGCGGAAAAAAACTGCCATAAAAATTGCAGAAGCCCAGGAACCCTTGTTGGCCGAGGCCCACTGGGCGGGCCATTCAAAACGCTGACAATTGGTGGCCATCCGTAGCCCCTTGGGCCGAGTAAAATAACCCAGGAACGGGAAAGGTGCCCTTTAATGGAAAGGGACTTCCCTAATTTGGATACAAGTGATTACTCGTTTGGGGCTGTGCACTTGGCGGAGTGAAGGCGGGGAGTCTCAAATCAGGGAAATATTCAGGTGCGTCAGGTAGCCCGACCGGTATAGAGAAAATCCCTGAAACTTTATTAACGAACTCCTAAAGACCAAAAGCTTTTCAAAATTCCAAAGGCTTTCCCAGGTACTCGAAGTGCCCGTTCGGGTTTTTTAAGGCCGTTTTCCCACCCCATCGCCCTTGCGGATTAACCCAAATTTTTGGCCCCCTCTCAGATCCGTTTGGGAAAAGCCCCTTTGGGCCCCTGTAGAGGGTTAAATAGTTCCGTGATCAAGGGTAGGAGTCCCGGGTTTTTTTTACCGTGATTTTGGTTAAACCCCCCGGGTAGTCGATGCAGGGCCGTAAGGAGCCGTCCTGTTTTTTCCCGAAAAAAGAATCCTGCTCCCGCGGGAGAAGAGGATTTTGTAAAAACCCCTTCTGAAGATTTTCCCTGATGTCTCGACATGGTTTTGAGTCTCAGGAAACAAGGGGGAACTGGTACCGGGCGAAAATCAATCCCGGGGAATTTAATGGACGATGTGGCGGCAAGGTCCTGCTTGCTTCTCGGGAAAAAAACATCATAAAACTTACGATAAAGACGCGGAGAGAACCCCCTAGAGCTTTATCGGTTTCCCCGAGAAGCGGTAAACACCCGGGGGGAGGGCCACCAAACAGCGTGGGCCGCACTCTGGGCCGCATCGCAAAAAATTTTTTTCCCGGTTTTGCCGTCAAGACCGTGGCAAGTTTTTTGCAGCCACGGAAAACCCCAAATTGGATGGGGAGGAAACCGGGGGAAAACATTGAACGACAGTCTTCCCTTTTTTGCAGGGCCCCCAATTTGGGAAAGGGAAAATGGCTCCCCTACGGTAACGGACTTTGTTTACTTGGGTCACCCCCCTTTTTGGAGGAGATGGCGAGGTTTGCCCCGGAAACCCCGGGGAAAATTTTTGGGTTTGGGCACCAAAGGCAGCGTTCCCCAAAAAGTTCCCCCCGAACCGGGGTCCCCGGAAGGCGAAAATTGTAGTGGGTCCCGGCTTCCCCCTGTTTTTCCAGGACGGGTGTTTGAAAGAGGGAGAGAATGCACACCCCTGGGACGCCCCCCCACGTTTTCCAAAGGGGCGCTCGTCCCCCCCCGGCCCCCGCAAAGGAGCATGCAACCCCCGAGGGAAGTTCAGGGGGCCAAGTAGAGACATAGGTTTTCCTTTTCGCCGTTGGTCAAGTTTTTTGCGGGGTCAGGTGGGGGGTTTTCCACGGCATTGGGCCCCTTCCAGGCTGGTTTGGGGGGGGCTGTGGAGGCCGGAGAAACACCGGAGCAGGAAGGGGTAGGCGGCGTGGTTGGAATGGTTTTTGCTCTTTGGGGGAGCTTTCCCCACTTTTCTCTGTGAAGCGGGTATCAATCCGGGTTTGCCAAAAGGGGTGAAACTGCTTAAAGGGAAAACGTAGAGTCCCCGGGGGGGAGGGCATCCCTTAAACTGGTGGGGGGGCCCTTCTTTTAACGTGGCGGGACAACACGCATGTTCCAAACCACTCCCATGCTAGTGGCGGAAAATGCACGGCGTTTTTTTTCCCCGGGGGTGTTTCCTTTCCCGCAGGTTCAAAAGGGCCCGGGGTTTCGCAACAAGTGCGGAAACTCTTTTAAGACAAACGGAATCCTTTAGAAATTTTCACCAGGGGCAACGGTTTTCCGGACGCCTCGGGCCCAGAGAGGAAATTGGCCCCGGCCCGGGCCCTTTTCCCGAGAGGAGGCGGGCCAAAAGGGACCTTGGATCCCTTTCCCAAAAGGGAACTAACCAGCCCTAAATTCCCCATGAAGGGGGGGATGGGTGTTTAAGCCCCTGAAAGGCCTAGGGTTTCCCCCTCAAAATTTGGCGGCCCGGGCAAGCGGAGCTTTGGGGCCAACTGGGGGGGACCGCCCCGGGGGGAACCACTGCAGCCGACTGTGCTTTTGGGGGTGGCGTGAAGCTGCATCATGGAGGGGAAACTTTTCGAAACTGCTGTGCTTTTCGCGCGGGTCTGTTTTGATTTTCTTGACCACGAAAATGGGGGATGTTGGCGACCTCGGAAAAGGCCCCCTTTGGGGGAATTTCCTTTGGCCCCGGGTCTTTCTTAAACGGTTGGAGGGACCTCTGGACCACCGCGGCATGGGGTAACCCACACCAGGGGGGGGAATCTAAGTGGGTCCCCGGGATTCACCAGAGCCCCCCCGCAAAGCGGAAGGACTTGCTGCGGCGGGAGGGCCAACCCGGGGCACTAAACTTGGGGGGGCATGCCTGCGGGGCCCGGCCAAATGGGAGGCGAGGGACAAAAATCCCGGGGTCAGGGTTGTAGTCGGGGGCAGGCAAGAAAGGGCAGGGGAGGCGGTTGAGGTTCTTTAAAGTAACAGGCCCGAAAGGGCCCGGGCAGGGCAAGGTTCTGGGCGGTTTAAGTAAGCAAAAGGGTTCGGGACAAAGGTAGGCAAGACAAAGGGTTTTTGGAATGTTTTTCCCCAAAAGGCTTTTTGCACTAAAGAACCCGGGAAAAAGGGCCACTGGGGAAAAAGGCTGGGCTAAAAAAGGAGCGTGCCCGGGAAATGGGGCCCCCCAAATTTCCGGCGCACTGTCCCTTTAAAACTCGACTGCCGGCGCGCGCGCTCCTAAGGACGGCCCCCGCGCACACCTTGGGGCCGAGACGGACGGGGGCAGGAGCGGGCCCGGGAAGTCACTGGGGCCCCCGGGAAAAGGGGATGAGCGGACCCCCGGGCCCCCGGTGCGGGTAGGGGGGCCGCTCAGAGTGGGCACGGATGGCCCGTGACCCCGGGGCGAGGGGCGCAGGGGCATCCGTGACGCCATTAACGGTTTTTTTATGATCCAAAGGGGGACAGGAGTTCCCCCCCCCCCTGTGTAAATTTTTATGTCAGCCAGTGGCAGCTCATGCGTGGGCCCCCTGCCCTTTTGTTTTAGGCCATTTGGGAAAGGGACGGGTTTTTTTCGTGGGCCCAAAACTACGGGATGAAAAAGTCATTCCCTGCTTTTGTCCCCGGAAAAATGCTGAAAAATCTGTCCTTTTGGGAGGAATGGAGACGGGCGACTAAAAATCTCGCGGGCCCCATGAGTCTGGTGGGGACTGAAAAGGAGGAGGAGGAGGAGGAGGGGGAGGACATTGGAGCAGAAGCATTGTCTGGTGAAATGAGTGGATTTTCTATACAGGTGACAAGAGAGGAGGAGCAGGAGCAGCTGGAGGAGGTGGATGGAGATGAGGAAGACGAGGCAGATGACCCGCAAGCACCGTGGCAGTATACAGTGGAGATGGAGGCAGGGAGCCCCTCGGAGTCACTTGTGCAGATGGCCCGCAGCATGCTGATTTGCCTGGCTAGTGACAGCCGAATAGTCAGCATCCGGCAGAGGGATGACTTCTGGCTCTCCACCCTATTGGACCCTCGCTACCGGTCCAAAATGGGAGCCTTTTTCCCAGCTATTGAGAGGGAGGACAAACTCAAATACTATAGGGAAATCCTCCGTAGTCAGTTGGCCGCTGCCTATGTGCGGCATCGTCCCTCCTCTGACAGGTCTGACCGGGGGGTTCTTCAGCGCTCACGTACTACTGCCGCGGCTGCTGGAGGAAGGTGGGGGGGTAGGAGCAGTACCAGCTCCATCAGCAGCAACCTAAGTCTGGAGTCACTGATGAGCAGCTTCCTTCACCCGCCTAGTGAGGAGGGCAGTCGCCAGCAGCAGCAGCAGCAGGACCTGGAGCAGACCCTGAACCAACAGGTGGTGGCCTACTTGGACAGCACTCTGCCACCCCAGTTAGAAGATCCGCTGGACTACTGGGCAGCCAAACTGGATGTATGGCCGCAACTTGCCGAGTTTGCAGTGGAGAAGCTGTCCTGCCCGGCCAGTAGTGTGGCATCAGAGCGGGTGTTCAGTGCGGCGGGGGCCATCGTTACCCCAAGGAGAACCCGCTTGTCCACGGGAAATGTGGAACAACTGACCTTTGTCAAGATGAATCAGGCGTGGATCGGCCAGGATTTCCACACACCAATGCCTTAGGCGTCAGACTACATCAGCCATGACGCCTCACCCAAACTGTGAGAAATGAGTCTGGGTTCAAACTACCTGCCTCAGCCACTATTCTGATGCCGCCACCCGCCTGATGCCACACATCTGCTGACAGTTTCTCCATCTGCCACCAACCATCTTTACCAGGGACTGGTATTGCCACCCACCTCCACACTCTGTCACTGTGCCACTGTCTGACCTCATGCAGGTGCTGTGGCTGCTGCCGTGACCTCCACACTGTGTCATTGTGCCACTCTCTGACCTCATGCTGTTGCTCCTGCCGCCGTCACCTCCACTCTCTGTCATTGTGCCACTCTGTGGCCTACTCCAGTTTTTGCCACCTCCAGAATGTCATTGTGCCACTGTCTGACCTCATGCTGCTGCTGCCGTGACCTCCACACTCTGTCATTGTGCCACTCTGTGGCCTACTCCTGTTTTTGCCACCTCCAGAATGTCATTGTGCCACTGTCTGACCTCATGCTGCTGCTGCCGTGACCTACACACTGTGTCATTGTCCCACTCTGTGGCCTACTCCTGTTTTGCCACATCCAGAATGTCATTGTGCCACTGTCTGACCTCATGCTGCTGCTGTGGCTGCTGCCGTGACCTTCACACTGTGTCATTGTCCCACTCTATGGCCTACTCCTGTTTTTGCCACCTCCAGAATGTCATTGTGCCACTGTCTGACCTCATGCTGCTGCTGTGGCTGCTGCCGTGACCTACACACTCTGTCATTGTGCCACTGTCTGACCTCATGCTGCTGCTGTGGCTGCTGCCGTGACCTACACACTGTGTCATTGTCCCACTCTGTGGCCTACTCCTGTTTTTGCCACCTCCAGAATGTCATTGTGCCACTGTCTGACCTCATGCTGCTGCTGTGGCTGCTGCCGTGACCTACACACTGTGTCATTGTGCCACTATCTGACCTCATGCTGCTGCTGTGGCTGCTGCCGTGACCTACACACTCTGTCCTTGTGCCACTGTCTGACCTCATGCTGCTGCTGTGGCTGATGCCGTGACCTACACACTGTGTCATTGTGCCACTGTCTGACCTCATGCTGCTGCTGTGGCTGCTGCCGTGACCTACACACTCTGTCATTGTGCCACTGTCTGACCTCATGCTGCTGCTGTGGCTGCTGCCGTGACCTACACACTGTGTCATTGTCCCACTCTGTGGCCTACTCCTGTTTTTGCCACCTCCAGAATGTCATTGTGCCACTGTCTGACCTCATGCTGCTGCCGTGACCTACACACTGTGTCATTGTCCCACTCTGTGGCCTACTCCTGTTTTTGCCACCTCCAGAATGTCATTGTGCCACTGTCTGACCTCATGCTGCTGCTGTGGCTGCTGCCATGACCTACACACTGTGTCATTGTCCCACTCTGTGGCCTACTCCTGTTTTTGCCACCTCCAGAATGTCATTGTGCCACTGTCTGACCTCATGCTGCTGCTGTGGCTGCTGCCGTGACCTACACACTCTGTCATTGTGCCATGTCTGACCTCATGATGCTCCTGTGGCTGCTGCGTGACCTCCACACTGTGTCATTGTGCCACTGTCTGACCTCATGCTGCTGCTGTGGCTGATGCCGTGACCTACACACTCTGTCATTGTGCCACTGTCTGACCTCATGCTGCTGCTGTGGCTGATGCCGTGACCTACACACTCTGTCATTGTGCCACTGTCTGACCTCATGCTGCTGCTGTGGCTGCTGCCGTGACCTACCCACTGTGTCATTGTCCCACTCTGTGGCCTACTCATGTTTTTGCCACCTCCAGAATGTCATTGTGCCACTGTCTGACCTCATGCTGCTGCTGTGGCTGCTGCCGTGACCTACACACTGTGTCATTGTCCCACTCTGTGGCCTACTCCTGTTTTTGCCACCTCCAGAATGTCATTGTGCCACTGTCTGACCTCATGCTGCTGCTGTGGCTGCTGCCGTGACCATTACACACTGTGTCATTGTGCCACACTGTGGCCTAATACTGTTTAGCCACCTCCAGAATGTCATTGTGCCACTCTCTGACCTCATGCTGCTGTGGCTGCCACCGTCACCTCCACACTCTGTCACTGATGTTGCCACCTGAGCCCTCAGCTTGTTTTTTTCCAGCTGTCGCTGCAATGACTTTATCAGGCTACATTCCCCCTTCAGTTTTTTGGTCAGTTTTGCCCTCTTGAGTGCCCAGGGAATTTTATAGTGAAGCGATTTGTAGCGGCTGGGTAGTGGATCCGCCGGACCACCGCAAGCGATGATAGTTAAGCCACGCCAGGGAACGGAATCTAAGTAGCCCCCGGTTTTCACCAGAGCCCGCCGCAAAGCGGGATGGACTTGCTGCGGCGTGAGGCTACCAGGTCGTCCCCCTGACGTGACTTGCTTGCGGTGGCGGCCGAGGTGCAGCGAGGTACAGAAGCGTAGTCCGGGAATCGTAGTCGTGGGCAGGCAGAAGGTCAGGGCAGGCGGCAATGGTTCGTGGTCGTGGACAGGCAGGAAGGTCAGGGCAGGCGGCAGAGGTTCGGAGTCGGGAAAACGTAGCAAGAGGTCTGGTACACGGTAGGGCGAGAACACACTTAGGGAATGCTTTAGCTAAGGCACGAGGCAACATAGATCCAGCAGGGAAGTGACGTGGGTGCAAAACTTATATAGGGACAGCGCCCGGCAATTACCCAATTACCGGCGCACTGTCCCTTTAAATGTACGTGAACGCGCGCGCGCACGCGCTAGGGGGCGCGCACGCGCATTCCGGCCGGCAGGGGACGAGGACCGGACGGGAGCGAGGCCAGGTGAGTGGATGGGACGGGTGGCGCCACGACCGGCAGTGCGGTCCGCGGGGCCCCCCGTCCCCGCCGGGGACCTGCCGCGGGGAGCGTGTGTGCGACCGTGGTCCGAACCACGGACCGCGGCACAACCTGTTACACGATTCTAAGAGCGGCGGCAGTCATGTGCATGTCATACAAAAACACAACATTGTATGAAGACCAAACCAAGCTCCCTCTGCATATTTAAGCATGGCATAACGTTCTACAGCACCCTGCAGGCTCTGTGCAGCCTGGAAATAGCTGTTTTTTAACGCGATTCGTCCCGAAGTAATTCGGAACGAAGTTATTTTTTTTGGGAAAAATTTCGGCAAAGTGAACAAACCCGAATTTCGGGAAATTCGCCCCATCTTAGTTTATTTTAAGAAAAAAACCCCACCCTTAGTATGTGAACAAAAAGAATTGTTTCATGATGATTTCATGAAAAACTTTTTAAACACCATTTTTGGAATTGGTACTAAATATTTTCTTTGAATACTGCTTTAAAAGAGAAGGTGCTAACATATTTTTTCATTTTTTTGTGGACTTTCACTCAAGGGGGACACTTGAAATAGGAGCACATTGAAGAGGTATCCAGATATTTTGGTGCGAAAAAGATAAAAATTTACCAATTTTCTGTTATTTTTTCAGGTCTTCTTTTTTATATTAAACAGTGATTTTCAACCCAGTGTCCCGCGGCCCCAAATAGTGTGCGCGACACATGGTCGGGTGTGCGCGGGGAAAGTTCCCCAAATATGGTGCCCCTGTGTTTTTAGGGGGCCGTTCTAGGGGGGGCAGGGCGTGTGGTCGCCCGGGGCGCTGGGGCCCGCTCCCGCCGTGGGGGGCGCCGCGGCCCCACCCCCGCCCGGAGGAGCCCCCCTGACTCTGCGCGATGTTTTATTAACAGCCCGCAGAGCCACAGCTGCAGGGAGGAGGGGGGGACGGATCGTTCCTGTCCTGACCCCTCCCCTGTTCAGCGCACAGGGGGCGCCACATTTCTCACTCGCCCCTGTGACGTGGGTCCCCTGGGCTGGCAGTCTGCCGCCAAGCCCCCTGGAGCTGCGGGCGCGAATGCACGTGATGACGTCACGCTGCAAACCCCCCTTTGAGCCCCCACTGCTGAGCAGACCGGGAAAAGGGACGCGGGGGACCCCAGGTAGTAATCTTTTTTTTTTTTTAAAAAATACTTACAGGGGATCACTGGCACAAGGGGCACACTGGCTACAAGGGGGGCCACAGTGGAACAAGGGGGGCCACAGTGGCAACAAGGGGGTGTCTTCTTCCGGGGGGGGCACACGGCTAAAAGAGGGGATCCCCTGGCTACAGGGGGGGCCACGGTACAGGGGGACACACTGGCACAAGGGGCACACTGGTAAAAGGGGGGTCCACGGGTTACAAAGGGGGCATCCTGGCTACAATGAGGGCACACTGACAAGGGGGCACACTGGTACAATGGGGGACACTGGCTACAAGGGGGCATCACTGGCTACAAGGGGGGCATCAGGGGCTACAAGGGGGGCACCGGAACAAGGGGGGCTCACTGGCTACAAAGGGGGGAATCACGGCTGCAAGGGGGGGCATCAGGGGCTACAGGGGGGGGATCACTGGCTAAAATGGGGACATTGGCTACAGGGGTGGCATTTTGGCTAAAATGATTTATTAACTATATGAAATATTACTGTTTTTTGTCATTTTGTCCCAAATTTTGGTTGGGGTGTGCCCCGGGATTTTTTAAGTGTAAAGTGTCCGCGGCCTCAAAAAGGTTTGAAATCACTGTATTAGAAAATACTCAAAAAAATTTCCTTTTTTGCAAAATTCAAAAATTTTTCCTTAACTTTGCTGTTATTGCCTCAACACTATGGACATTGTGAGAATATCTCTTCTTTGTGGTTCTCCCTGTAAAGGAATACAGGCCATGAAAATTTTTCCCCCTGTATCCCTGGAATAACTAAAAAACCCATTTATAGATGAGCGGGTATAGAATAAAAAGGGAACAAGGCTCCCAGGTTTTGGACCCAAACCTATTGCGGTTTGCTAACTTAAATTGCAGCTCCGGCATATATTTTCTTGAACTACAATATTCCATACCTTCAAAGTTTAAGAATTTTACAAAAAATAAATTAGCTTTCATAGTCATAGGGAAAAGTTATTGTTAAGTACAAAAAAAAAAGGTATACAGAAAATACCCCTTTCAGTCCTGCACATTGAATCTGCCTCAGAATCAGTTTTCTAATCCAAAATGTAAAAACCCAAATTTCCCCTTACACCCTATGTAAGAAACCATTCCCAAAACAAAAAATAAAATTACAAAAATATATATTTTTTTAAGCGGGGAAAAGTTGGGGGGGGGCCCTTTTTCCCCTCGATTCCAATTTTTAAACCCTTTACAACCTGGGTTAAATTACTCATGTTTATTTATTGCCTTTAAAATTTTATTTTCCATAAATTTTTTCTTGTAACTGTGTTTGTTTCAATGTACATTTTACTAAACTTGACATCATGAATTTTGGTAATTTTATGGTGTATACGTGTTTTTTTTTTTAATTTGGGGAAGGTTTTTAACATAATTTTGTTATATTATTGTTTGTACTTTTAGGGCTTTTCACACGGCGTTTTGGTCCTTTTTACGGGGTCCCTTTTTTTGCCACTTTAAAAGCGCATCCCCGGGAAAACGGATCCGCAAAACGCCGCTTGGATACTTTTTTGGATCCGTTTTGAATGCTTTTTCACTTGCGTTTTTTCCATCCGCTTTTCGGATGCGTTTTAGATCTCTCTCTCTCTTCTCCTTGATCTGCCCCGGGTCCCTTTCATGTTTCTCTGCCCCGGTCCCTTCATTTCTCTTCCTTTTTTTTGCCCCGGATCCCTTTCATGTCCCCGTCTCGCCCCGTCCCCTTTAATGTCCGTTCTGCCCCCGCTCCCATTCATTTTTCCCTGTCTCTGTCCGGGTTTCCTTTTTTCTCATGCCTGCCCCGGCTCCCATTCATCTCATGTTCTGTCCCGGTTCCCCTTTCAGTTCCTTTTCTGCCCCCGGGTCCCCCTTATCTCATGTCTCTGTCCCGGGGTTCCCTTTTATGTCTCGTTCTGCCCGGCTCCCATTATTCATGTCTCTACCCCGGATCCCTTTCATGTCTCGTCTCTGCCCCCGGCTCCCTTTAAAGTCTCGTCTCTGCCCCGGCTCCCTTTTTATGTCTCATCTCTGCCCCACTCCCATTCATTCAGTCCCCCCGCCGCCCCCGCTCCCATTCATCTCATGTCACGGCCCCCCCCCCACTCCCTTCATCTCTGTCACCCCGCCCCCCTCCCTTCATTCAGTCTCGCCCCCGTCCCTTCATTCCCTGTCACCGCTGGCTCACCTCCTCCGCCCCCACCCCCCCCGCCACCTGCGCCGCCCCCACCCGGGCCCCACACCTGCTGCAAAGCGCGCTGTTACGTCCAGTGTGGAGCCTTTTGGCAAGTGCCCCAAAAACGGGCTCCATTATCTCCTATGGGCTTTCAGTTGCGTAAAAGCAATAAAAATTTCCAGTTTAATCTTTTAAAGGGATGCGAAAAGCGCAGGAGAGCTCAAAAAGCGCAAGCTATCCCCGTGGGAACAGCGAAGCGCTTTTGCCATTCAAACCAAAGTTTTACCTGACAATTGTTACATCCCTTTGCGGTCCGTAAAAAGGATCACAAAAACGCCGTGTGGAAAAAAGCCCTTAGCCCGTTAAAGGGCTAAAAATTTGTTTTATTGTGTTGGAATTGTGTCTTTCTTTTTCTTTTATCTTGTTTACCAAAAACATTTTTACTATTATTATTCATAAACCCGGGTTTTAGATAGGTTTTTCCCCCTATTAAAATCTAAACTGTAATCCCTTTTCAAAAATTTACTTAGTTTGTAACTTATTTTTTCGTACAAGAGTTCCATCAGTGGTTTTTTGTGCACAATTAGTTTTATTGTAATGTTAAGTAGCCTTTAAAAGCAACTATAACCAAATCACTAAACCTACGACATATCGATCATTCTTCAGCGTTATTTTCCGGGGACACATGCTGAGGGGAAGAATTTTAATTCCTCCTCAAACCCCAAGCTGAGCTCATGGTATGTTCAAACCCTTTCGGGATGAGATTGTAATGATGCTTATTATTGTGTTCTTGTCCCTAATGTTATTACATTTATGGTTGCCCCATTTTGCTACAGACATGATAGCATTGTACCCTCCATTGTTTATGTCGCTATAAAAAACAATCTCTAGCGTGGCTATTTTGTATTCATGTACAGTTAAAGTCTGCATTGCCTTGTGTAATTTTTGTTTTTTTGCATGTGTTAAACCATAGAAAGTTATGACTTTCATTTCTTTCTTTAGTTTTTACACTACCCCCGTAATAAAAAGTTGAAGTTCGCCCCCTTTGGGAGGTTTGGGCTGGGAAAACAGGTTTAGTTCTGTCCTTATGCTAAAGACCATAGGGAGGACAGAACAAAACACAATGTGATTTCATACAGTTTTTATTGTGTTTTTTAGCGAGACAAAGATTGCTTTTGCAATCCTTTGCGCATTTAACGCTGACCATTAATAATTACGAGGCAAAAAATCCGTCTCGAACATTCAGCATATTTACGGGGTGGGAATTATGTGTGACATTTTTCATTGACAAAATCCGCCATGTGAACATACCCTTAAGGGAAAACCTAAATCCAGGTTTTTTTTGAAAAACACTTTGTAATTCTGGCACAACATTTTTTTTTAAAAAGGGGCACATTTTATCTTTGCGTCTAATGAAAGGCAGAGTAAACTTAGATAGACGTTTACAATGTGCACTTTAACATTGTTTCATAAAACGGCATAGGTTAGAATTTCTTTTCCCAGCTTCATACTCTGTTTTAAATTGGTTTTTTTTGCTATAATATGGCAAATGTTTAGCGCACTTTTGGGGGATATTGCCAAGCCCCCTTTTCACTCAAACCCCATTACTTTTTTTAACTAATAATCTTTTTTTTATAAAGCCCAACAATTCCCAGCACTTTACAAATTTTTTTCCTTTCCCACGAATAACTTCCCTTTGATGGGCGAGGGCAGGGGTGTGCTAGGGTCCCAAAAAATTTCCCGGGGCCCGGGCCCTTGTGTTAGGTTTTGCCTAAAAGGGCTGGGTTTCACACACTTTTTCACATGAATGCGGATGTATTTTTTACAGGAAAAAACTGTGGGGCCGCCATCATCAAAGGGCTCACTGATTTTATTTTCCCCGGAACAGGTACGTGGTTCCAGTGGAGTATAAATTATCATAATGTCGGCCCGTATTTTTGGCATATTGAAGACAATATGGAGGACATTTCGTGTGTGAACAATACAGTATTTTGTGGGGCAAAAACTGTGCTTAATGTGCCCCAAATGGCAGATGATGGGTGCTGGTCACGTGCCCCTAATTAATATATTTTGGAAACAGTTCTTTTTTTTTTTAAATTGGGGAGTAAATAGAGGCAGTAACCACTTTCACCCCCGTCAGTTTCCCCGCGGTGACAACCATTAAGCATTGCATGTCAAAAGAAGATGGAGAGACCTTCTGGAACTGGGGACAGGTAATATATTTTTTTTTTTAATTTTACTAGGGCCCCCCGGGCTTTCAGAATAATTTTTTCTTTATGAGGTGGACAATTCCTTAACACATTACCTGTTATTTGAATGCAACTGCCACTTTTCCAAAAGATAATTCTTTTTTTATTTCGTTGATTTTTAAGCACCTATTTTATTTAAATGGGAAGCGTAGGTTAAAAAAAACTGGACGAGTCCTTTTAATGACCTGTTGGGTCTATTTTTTCCAACACATCTCCCCCCCCCTTTATGTCTCCAATCCTGCATTCAGTAAATTTTATTTCAGAAATTTCTCCATTTCTAGTCATGGGGATATTTCACCAAACAAACCAATTTGACCATACAGTGAAAGCGTTTTGGGTCACCACTGCAAGCAATTAATCCGCAATGTAGGGTCATGGGGATCAAGGACTAAAGCGTTGTTGGTAAGGGGAAAAGTTAAAAGGGGACGATTCTATGGGGGGAGGGAGTAGATGAAACAGAAAGATTAAGAAACAGCATGGAGAAAAATTAGGGTTTTGTGGAAAAATGTTTTCTGTTGGGGGGAACGTGGGAAATATTAGGGTCAGGACTCTATGAAAAAGGGCATCAGCAGGGTAGAAAAGAGGGAAAAAAGAACAGGTTTTGTGGAAAGGGAGAGGGAGCAACTTTATGGGGAAGGGGCTTCTTGGGACAAATGGTAAACACTAGATGGACGTTTCTGTGAAAGGGGAGGAGGCATGGAAAGAATCGGGAAGGAGGAGGAACAGCATAGCAAGGGCTTTGTGAAGGGGAAGTGGGGTTTAAAGAGGTATGAAGGCGGGACTCGTGGGGAAAAGGGTGTGGAACCAGTCGCAGGGCTTTTTTTAAGAGAAAGGAAAGTTTTTTAGGGACCCCAAAAGGGGGGGGAAGTAGTGGTTTAAAAAGGGGGGAAAATCAATGTTGCTTGAAAGGTAGGAAACTAGGGAGAGACAGTAGGTGGCCCAAAGTGTATGTTGGTGTGGTGTGTGTTTATAATATATTAATTTTTTAATTATATATATATATATATAAATATAAAGTATTATATATTTTTTTTTATATAATTACACTACCGGCCACTTTATTAGGTAATCATGCTAGTAACGGGTTGGACCCCCTTTTGCCTTTTAGAACTGCCTCAAACTTGTGGCTAGATTCAACAAGGTTTGAACGATGCTCAATGGTACCAAGGGGCCCCCAAAAAAGGGCCAAGAAAATATTTCCCCAACCAGACACCCCACCACCCCTGAAAAAGTTGATACAAGGCAGGATGGGGTTTCCATCCTGTGTTACGCCAAAAATTTTGACCCTACCATCCGAATGTCGCAGCAGAAAATCGGGGTCTCCCAACCAGGGAACTTTTTCCCAATTTTTTCTTACTGTCCAATTTTGATGAGCTTGGGCAAATTGGGGCCTCGTTTCCTGCTTTGCTGAAAGGAGTGGGAAACCGGTGTGGTCTCTGGCTGTATCCATCGCCCAAAGTTCGCCGTAATGGCTTAGAGAAGCTCTTTGCCCTACCTTGGTTGTAACGGGGGGCAATTGAGTCACTGTTGCCTTTTTTTACAGCTCGAACCGTTCCCATTTCTCCTTTTTTTTTGCCTCTGGCATCAACAAGGCATTTCCCCACGGACCCGCCGCCCCCACTGGAGTTTTTTTTTTTTTGGACCATTTCTCTGTAAACCCAGAGATGGTGTGCGTGAAAACCCAGGGATCAGCATTCTGAAATACTCAGACCCCCCCTTTTGGCCCCAACAAACCAAAGCCCAAAAAATTCACTCAATCACCTTTCTTCCCCCATACTGATGCTCTTTTTAAAAACCGCAGGAGATTGTTTTGCCCATTCTACATCCCTAAATGCACTGGTTGCCGCCAGTGATTGGTGATTAGAAATTAAGGTTAACGACAGTTGGACAGGTGTCCCTAAAAGGGGGGCCGTGAGTGTTTATATTTTTATATATAATCCCAAAAACCCGATATAAACAACATATATACATTACATATATTTACATGCCACAACCAAAACAATATGCATACAGCCCAAAAATACTCCAACAGTCCACATACTGGACACACTACCACTGTACATTTTTGGGTCCCAGGACCTTGGACTTCCCATAAATCCCACTGTCAGCAGAGGTGATGCGGGGGCTTTTTTTGTCCCTCTGCCGGGGGTCATGAACTTTTCTGAGTGGGACCTCAGTACAGCACCCTTATCAGTGTTTCGGGACTCAATCACCGCCTACCTGTGTGCTGGCGGGGACTGGACACAGAGCAGTAAACCACTATTTTCTACTAAAGGGAGCTCTGTAGCTTTTTTTTTTTCCGCTCCCCCCCCCGGGACCCGAGAAACACTTTTCAGTTCTGGCCCCGGCCCGTGTTTCCCTCCCCAGGTAACTCTGCGACATGTGATTGGTGCCCCGCTCCATCAATCAGCTTGCTGAGGGGAAAAGAGAAGGCTTGCTTGACTTCTCTCCCCTTCAGGGGCTGTCGACATTGTTCCTGTTTCACCCAACATCTGAAATTGGGGCCCGGCCGTCTTGTCTGGGGCTTGTGCCCTGGACAAAACTACCTAGTGATGCCCCTGGACGAGGGGTAGAAGTGTCCAGAAACTGTCTGTGTAAAGCATGTATGACATTATTTTTGGTGCAAATTGTGACAGAAATCGGGTGCAACTGCCTTGATAAATGTGCCCCAAAGTCTTGTTAACATTTGTTTCTTATATAAAACACTGCATCTTCTACCTAATGGAGACCAAAAAATCAGATGAATTAAAAACAGATCTTTCCAATCTTTATACCTCCCCCAGAAGTCAACAAGAAACAATCACGCTACCTCCAAAACCATCAAAATGGGGGACCAATATTTTATCTGGAATGCCTTTAGTCCCCTAAAACTATCACAAGGGCAAAGATCCCTGTAGGGGCTTCACCCTAAGGTTGTAGCGTTTAGCCATGATAAGCATGATTTTTGTGTATTTATTTCTGAGCCATAACTGTATCTTTTTATTAATTTATCCATTGGATACATCTA
Organism: Phyllomedusa bahiana; assembly: GCA_025379985.1. Classification (NCBI taxonomy): domain Eukaryota; kingdom Metazoa; phylum Chordata; class Amphibia; order Anura; family Hylidae; genus Phyllomedusa; species Phyllomedusa bahiana. Next base: position 31,645 of record JAODAL010045548.1, read on the forward strand.
AGGTTTTTATTTGGCACCCAAACCACATTACAGGCAATGTGGTTTGGATACACTAATACCAGCAGGGGGTCTCTGGCCCTTGGCCGCAGGGGAAAAAGAAGCAAATGCAGCATTGGTGTAACTGTAAAATGGCGTTACCCTTTTTATGCTTTATCTATATTTCAATTTCATCGGTTTTGTTGGGATTTT